>MU130837.1:83716-99048 GCA_015039435.1 Imleria badia
TAAACCTATTTTTACCTCTATACAATGTTAGATTAGTTTAGGTGTGTAGCGGGCAGTGATGACTCGGAGTCCACCATTGGTATTACTAGTAGAACGCATAATGAATGAAACTATGTACTCTGTGGGTTGAATAAAGAAAAATAACAAGGGATAAAACGCGCAGCAGCCAACTATATACAACTTGATCAACGCGACATCGATAGTATGTGCAAAGAGCTATTGCTACAATTGTATGGACAGGTAGTATATTGAAACACAAACCCCAGGAAAGAAGAACTGTACGTCGCAGATACATAGTTTTCAATATCAAGGTGATCTCCGTAGTGATGCGGCCCAATCTACCTCCTTGCACATCTCGTCCACCAAGTGCTTCGCTGCTTCTGCATCCAGCCCACAAGCCTGGAGGCGCGTTTGCCAATACGGTGGCTCGTACCCACGATGAAATTCAATGCACCTGGAGACTACAAGTCGAACCTCGCTGGAACCACCGCAAGCATTCACAGCCTTATCGAGCGCGTCGCCAATTGTGGGCATGTCAGGGGGAAAATAAGTACCAGATTGATCAACATATGGAGGGGGAGGACCAATACCAGTTGGGCTAGCGTGGTCGTCATGGAACATGTATACCGGGCTATCTTGTCGGACAACGATATCCGAAGGAAGGTCTGGGTTCGATTCTAGCCAATTTTCTCGCAACGAGTCTCCACCGATTGTGTCGGTGTGCTCCGACTCGTCATCTAGAATAGGACTGGGGATGGGCTGAATAGGGAGTGGGCGTATAGGAGAGGATGAATACAAAGCAGGTGATCGCACGGGCATGGGAGGAACCTCGATGTGCAGGCTTTTCGCGATGTTGCTATCCGAATCTACATCTTGGTCATCAGAGGGGATAGGCGGCAAGGGCACATCCGGTGGACTGGCCCTTGGCGGCGTTACTCGGCGGGAACTTGGTGACATGGGTCTTACTGGCTGAGATATAGGGCGAGATCTTCTGTGATGAAACTCTCCCTCGTCCGAGGAAGAAGTTGGTGGTGAGTTAGGCATGCTTCGTTGCGACCGAGAACGGGAAACTTGTGTCCGTGGTGAAGGAAGTGGAGAAACAAAGCCACGGGACAAGTGTCTGCGAGGATCCCATGTTTGTTCACGAAAGGAGCTTGGTGGTAGTGAAAATTCTGAAGGACTGGCCGAAACTGGCGTTAGGAGGCCATTGGATTGAGGAACTGCGTGAGACATGGAGCGATATCTGGAATGAAGTTCTGAGTCTTCCGGGGAAGACGTGACAGGTGAACTGGGGCCTGGTTGTAGTGACTGGTTGCGAGGGATCTGAATTCGCAGTGAACGAGACTGTGGGATGTGTAGACCACCTTGAGGAAGTGATATCCGTTGACTTGTGTTGGGCTTCCCAGGCAAGAATTCGGATTGTGAGAAATCCCGAGAATGGTGCAGAGGGGTGATTGGACTGGTCCGCTGTGTCACATTCGCGGGAAGCTCGACTGATGAAGAAGAAATAGAGCCGCGGGCTGTCCTGTTGGGCATGGTGATGGAAAGCACAGATTCGGGGCACTGCATAGTCGATGCAGTTGATTTTCTTCTGATGAACGAAGGGAGTGGGAGATCGGGAGCCCTAGGTAGAAATGTTTCGGCTCTGGCATCGCGGAAAGCACTGTGGAGGGTAGTATCCTTGATGAACTTCAAGGGGGGGCGTCAGCCCTGAACTGAATTGAAACCAACAAATAGGGACGGACCTTTGATTCGATATCTCGGAGTTTGATCAAGATGTGCTCGGTGGTCCGACCTTTGTCTTGTTTGCGTCGAATCCATGTCACTAAAGCCCGCCTGGCCTTGTCGGTGTCCGTCCCGCAATTTGCTAGGACAGCGATGACCTGTCTTGAACATTAATATACAAGGAAAACTCGAAATCTGATATCAGCACCTCGACACGAGTGCCACCATTGAAGCTGACGGGATCGCTAAACATCTGGCGCAATTTAGCGGCGCAGGAGAGCGAAAAGGATGTGGGGTAAGGGGAAGCGTTGAGATGTGGACCACACTGATCTCAGTATTATAGGCAATAACAGAATTTCAGGTACATTAACAAACCCTGTAGGATCTTGCCCAGCACACAGCACCGTGGCAACACTGTACCTACAAAGTAGAACTCGGATTCTCGCGACCCAATCCCGAATTGCCCAGACGAACGTTTTATACACGCTCCCAGACCCCGGAAACCCTACTCGCATAGCCAGTTCGCGTAACCAGATATTTTTATTGACGGGTGTAATAGGTCAACTGCGTACGTACCCGATCGGAACGGATGAGTATGGCTGCTCCCTCCATGGACTGCCGCGACTAAAGAGCCCTGTAGAATCAGGATCCCAACCACTTTGGCAGATGTAGTTGAGAACGAATTGTAATCCGTAACAAACGCCGCTTTATTTACCTCTTGCCGGTCCTGCAGCCTGAGCCGGCCAGCCAAGCGGTCTGGCAGGCTGACCAAAAGACACCGACATAGTGCACTCACCTTCGTGTTCGAATCCCTATTTCCAGGACACGGACCCGGCGGTCGTAGTGGCGAACGGAAACTCAGGGGCATGCCTACGAATTTGGGGACCTCAGCAAGGATGCGCATCATGATCAGCACGACATCGGTTCTCTTGGCTACTGTTCCGGAATCCGAGACCACGCAAATGAGAATCCCGGGCATGACACGGCCAGCGCGAAACGACGCGATAACCGCATCGACATGTATGTTCGGTCTCCCTTTGGTCATTTCATCTCTACTACTTAGCCTTTGATCAGCCTTGGCGAACAACTCGGGTCTTTTCAATTTAAATTCACCCTACAATCGCATGATCCAAGTTGTGTCCACTGGCGCTAGTCGCTCGTTCACTCACAGTACTGCGTCACGAGAATAGAACGGACACGTTTTTGTCGTCCGGGGAAATCGGGGAAATCTGCAGACCCCTACCCACCAACGCCGCCAACTGGCTCAGCGAAGAACTTCAAGTACACCATAGCTAAAACGCAACCCTGTCGCGGAGTCGACATTTTCATAACCCCATTTTCAGCGAGGATCAAAGATACTACACACCGACACGGACTGATGGATGTCGTGCGCTGCCATCAGTTTGCCATCTACTGTTTGAACGTTGGAAGCGGAGCTTGTCGGAGAACAGATTGATCGCTGTCTTTCGGAATCGGATGCTCCTGAAAAGGCAAGTGCTCTTCGCTGTGACGTCGTCTCGCCGATAGGAGGTATATAAATCAGACCGTGCTCGTGTCTCTTGACCACCTTCTCTTTCCTTGTATTCTTCCCGCACGAATGTCGTTGCCTCCTGCACCACAAGATATCTCAGAGCACCCACAGGCGGGCTCCGTTACCGCGCCAACAGACAAGGGCGAGCAGGCCGCCGATGTCGACAGGAAGGCAAGTACCTACCAAATCATTCTGATGTAAAACACAACTGAGTGCATATTAAGATCATATTATATGGAGTCATACAGGCTTTTAGGCAAGGTCGCATGCCTGATAACACCCAAATCGACAAGGCGTTGTCGTATCTCCGAGACGCGGAACCCGCTGACATCCACAAGCTGTCGCCTAATGGAAAGACGCTCATCGACGATTCTCGCGATATAATCCAAACTGCCCGTCTCATCGTGAAGCAGAAGAATTCCGATGAACTCTTTCAGAACTTCGTCTGGCACACCCGTGATATAGATATGGAAAGCGCCAAAGCGGCCCCCGAAGTCGATCGCACCAAGTTGACTCAAGATAGTCGCGTAGGTGCGCGCATACACGCTTATTTCTCGAGCTTCCGTGTCTCATCCACTTTGACTTGAAGCTGTGCGGCATCTTCGCACCCTGCTTTCGCTCATACTCACGAACTCCGAAGTTCGGAAGCTTCTGTCTGACTTTTCGGTCATCGGGCGTGACCTTCTGGCGAAAGCCGCGACGAAAGCGGCAGAGGCCATTCGGCCACATGAAGAGGAGATTTCCCGTGTGGATGAGCCTGCTCCAGAGGGCGAGTTTGTCACTAAGGGTGGACAAAAAATTGGTACCGGAGAAACACCGGTCCTTGACGTAGAAATACCGCGGTCAGATGTTCGTGTTGAGCAGCACCCCCATGCCGATCAACCCATGGTCAAGACAAGCCAGGGTGAAGAGGCAACCGGAGGCCAAGTACTCGGCGAAGGACAGCATACGGCTCAGGCATTCGCCACCGAGGTGGGTGAACAGGCCAAAGAGCAGGTACATCGGACCTCCCAAAAGGCAAAGGAGTCAGCCGACACGCAACAGTAAGTTGACCAGATTCCCCACCTTCGAGTTTTCACATTTTGCACAGCAGCGCTGCGGGGCTGTCATCGGAACGCTCGCCAGAGGAAGCTGAGAGTAAGAAACGAGACTTCAAGGAGCGATTCAAGGGTGTCAAGGTTGGTCGATTGCGTTACATTGCTGCAGTTGTCTAATGTCATACTTGAGGATAAAATCGCAGAACACTTACCTCAAGATCAGAAAACACGTGCTGCGGAGCACATGCAGAAAGGGAAACACTTCCTGACGGATGAGTACTTCCCCGCTGAACGACGAGACCAGTTTATCTATCGCGGTAAGAAGGTCATTGTGGAATGCCAAAAGCATGCCGATTACCAGGACGCGATCAAATGGCTTTTGTCTGTTGCCGAGGAGTATGCGGAACTCAGCCAGGGTGCGAGCGAGAAAGGGAAGGAGAGTGTGGGTAACATTATCAATGTCTTAAGGTTCCTTTTCGTATAGAAGTCGTCTGCTCACTCTCTTTCAGGACCCTACTCTACAACAAGCAGTTTCAGAACTTCGACAACTTCTCGAGCGCCTGGCTGATGGGAAAAGCATGCACCTCATCTTCGATTCCATTAGTGCCCTTAATGACGATTCCCGTCGAGATGCGGAGTTTCGTGCATGGTTTAAGCGCCTGAATGCTTTCATCCGCAGGGTATGTCATGATCTAGGGATTGTTTTTGCACTTCGATAACGCTTTGTAGCTATTGTTGGAGTCTGGCTACGTCCTCGAGGACGACTGCGGTCGTGAGGGCAAAGACATCCGCGAGTCAGGCAGGAAATTCTGGAACCAGAAGTACCGGACACACTTCGACAATGTCTTCAACTCCATTGGCGATTGGTTTTCTGCCATTGGTGACGATCCACTTAACAAGCAGTTTGGGGAGGATTGGGCGCGGTTGACACGAGACTTGCTCTTTGATAGCGAGGGCAGTCTTAAGTTCAAGTCAGGATTGTGGTCGGATATCCGTAGCGTGATTCTGCCGACGCTAGTGGACAAGGTATGCATGTTAACTTCTAAACGTACACTTCCTCACAAGACAGATAGGTTGAATACCTTCCAATTCCACGTATCGAGTATTCCGATGATGCATTGGACCTCGTTCTTGAGAATCTTACGCTCCAGGGTCGCAATCTCTTCCCGAACATTGTGACTTTGGTCACTCATAACTTCCTCAAGTTCAGCCCGTACAGCAGTATCTCTGACGAGCACCATCACGAATTCACGTTCACATTCACTCAGATGCAGGCGGACATGCGCGACGTTGCCTTTTTCTTCCGTAAGAAGACAGGCTTCCCAAAAGTCACTGATTCGGGAATAGCGGATGTCGTCATTGGAGGATCTGGCGTCACAGCTGTTATTCACCTCGTCTCGGCAGGCAAAGATCGAAGCTCTGTTTTCAAAGTCAAGGATGTACACGTCAAAGTCGGTTCGCTCAAGTTCAGTATACGTGATTCGAAACACGACTTGTTATACAAAACTATGAAACCCCTTGCGACCGGCCTAGTCAAGCGACAGATCAAGAGAGCGATCGCTGGCGCCATAACGACAGGAATGGAATATGTCGATGGACTGTTGGTGTCAGTCAGAGATCGCACGGAAGAGACGGAATCGAAGGATGAGGTGAATCGCACACAGGTATTGCATGAGGTGAGTTGTCGCCACCGTTTTGAGCTTGGCTAGGACTCATTTACTTTTCTTTGAGTTATTTAAACGCCATAAGGAAGAACACAGCATTCGGTCATCTGAGAGCAAGTCTCAGTTCAAGCTCGTCTCGAGCAAGCGTTCGTCCATGATTGATACTGGACACCCCTCTGGGTGGGTCAGCCGTATGTCGGAGAGCGAGGAAAAGGCAACTAGTGGCAAGGATTGGAGGAGTGAAGCGTGCGTAACTCATCCGCTTTATTGAAGAACACTAATGTGAGCAATGGTAATAGGTTCACGATTAAAGTGTAACAGACACCTGACTGGAAGTACGGTTGTGATTCCGGGTCCGTTGGTTTCGGCTTGACTAGTGTACTACCCCGTTAGGATCATTTAATTCCTGTAAGTTATTGTAAATGTGTGATTGACTTGTCCGTTGAGTCTGGAGAGATTCCGAGGTTGAGAGATGCCACATGACGATGAAACATGGTTGTTTTGTGTGTAGGGGGAGAAGGGGACTCAGAAAAAGAACTCGAGAATCAGAACCGAGACGGAATGATGTTTAATGGCATTCGGAAGCGACGCGGAGCCGGTACAAAATTTTCTTTTGTGGCGCGTTGCCGACTCGTCGACCGTCAATTCCACGTTCCCCTGTCTGCCTCGGGCGGGCGCGTTCAAGCCAAGCGTCAGACTGGCCTAGCTTGGTATGTGGCATTGTTGTCGATGAGCAACAAAAGAGACGGATCCAGTGATTGCCCGAAGCGAAGGTACTAACGTCATGATCTACAAATCGAGTGGCGTCGTCTTTGTCGTGGATTTCAAAAGCGAGTTGACCCTGGCCTCGTTTGTCAAATTTGAGCTTTCTGCGCGCTCCCATTGTTTGCTTTCCCCACCTTCCTTCATTGCACTCCATGACCAGAGCTCGGAAGCTTACTCTTTCCGTGAAGGAGTTCAGCCATCTGGTCAGCGAGTCCCTTGACATTGCTCACGCCACCCCTTGCCCACAGTCATTCGTTGATAACCCTGCTTTCGTTTTCGAAACCCCCAGAAAAATCCATTCCCGGCCGTCTGCTTCTTTCCAGCGCATCTTTTCTCGTCCCACACCCACGCCCGGACAGCACGTCGATTCTCTACAGGGTCCTCCTGCCAGTGAGGACCTTTCCGAGACACCGCGTAAGATGATCGGCTGGCCATTCTCTCGCTCTCCCAGAAAGAACCGCCCCACTAAGGATGAGGGCAATCCCACCGTTCGCACTGTTCACTTGCCCATGTTGGCTTGTTTGTTTACTCATGTTTAACAGGAGGCTCACGCCGACCCTGAGGGCTATCACTCCACTGGCATGTCGCCGTACTCAGTGTCCTCACCCGCCGCAGCTTCAACGTCGAGCCTTGGTTCTCTAGTTCCTGCCCACGAGTGCCTTTTCCAAGTCGAGTCGCGGGACTCTGAGGAACTGAGTCAAAACGGTCACGTGTTTAAAGTTGCAAGTTCGTCTCCTGTCACGATTGTCCCCCCACATGCCAGTGATCCGCCGACTGCCTCGGGTTGTTATGCTACTGCGACCCGATTAGAGGACATATTCGGTAATGGGTCTGCTACTAGCGTTTCCTGTAGCATAGTCGAAGCTGCCTCACGCATTTCAAGCCAAGGAAGCCTGATTCGGGCCTCTTTAGAAGCCGAAGCCTCGGACTCGGTGGCTAGTAATAGCGAACGCCCAAGCATTGATGATGACCCCACCCCCCGAGCTGCGACATTTGATCCACGGGCAACGTTGCCTCTCGCTGCTACCCAAGACGAACCGGTGCTTGCACAGAGGGGGCGTCCACAGCATTTATCACTTATCGTACCATCACGGAACGTGGACATTCTTGCGTTCCGTCCCGCTGTTGGTGTTGCACCGCACGCTCCTTCTGAGTCTTCAGTCTCCGCGTGCTCTACGTCGTCCCTGACGTCTATCGCGCAGGCTTCGTCTCCCACATTTCCGACGACCAGACCGGACTCGGAAGCCTCACCACCACGTGTGCCTCCTTTTACGCCATCCAATGCACGCTTTTCTGCGATATCTCCCAGCATTGCTTCGCCTTCAAATCTGGAATCTGTACTTCCTTTGGGTGTCTCCCCGCGGACGCGTAAGCGGGCTATGTCGCGATCACAGACTCCGCCACCGCTTCCTCTGCCACCGCCAACGGGCCCTCTACCTGCTGTACCATCATCCGTTCCCCCAGTCCCACCTCTCCCACCTCTCCTGAGCAAAATCTCGATGAATACGAGTCCACATGCAGTAATCTCGTCACCACCGCGTTCAACATTGGCCGGAGCGTCCACGAACCCTGCCACTGCACTGCCTCCTTCACCTCCGGGAGGTTTGCGTTTACCCTCGCGACTGAGTTGGGTCAACAATGTCCGTGCGGTCCTTCCTAGTCCGCCAGCATCACCAACAAAATCTCTCAAGTCGCTCGCGGACAAAACATTACCCACACCCTCCCCGTCGAAAACGGAGATGAAGCGCCCTAATGAACTGAAACGGCCTACGAGCATCGGCGTCATTGAAGCCGCGGACAACGTCCAAGTTCGCCGTACGAAAAGCATTCTATTGCTCGGTTCGAGATCCAAATCGAATGCGTCGCTGGGTACGAAACGTGTCCAGATCCACGCGGACGTGAATGTAGATGCGAACACGACCCGTAAGGCCAGACGCAAGTCCAGTGCGGCCACTGTCGGCCATCCTCCCTTCTCTTCTGACTGTGGTTCTGTGATTATTGCGAGTTCTGAGCTGCTGGTTCCCCGTGAACGACGTCATTCTGCCCCCGTGTTGTCGAGCATGGATTCAAAGCCATCACGCGCATCCGCAGATTGGACCTTGTCACTCCCATTCTGTACGGATGTACCAGGGAACAAGATTTTGCCGTCGCCATTGCTGACACCCCAACTGAAATCAGAGCATGGTTTGGAGGAAGTCCAGGGCGAAGATTGGACGCTCTGCATGCCGCTCAAGGTCCGGGTGGGGACGCCGACCGCCGAATCCGCCGAAGGAACCGACAGCGAGTGTACCTTCACTGGAACGGCGGAGACAGTTGAGGCGCAACCCGCCATGCAATTGCCTACACCATGTCCATCTCCGACGTGGTCCACGCCGGCCTCGGCCGTTTTACCATTGGATCCCGAGGAGGACATACCGCAACCAGAGGACAGACCTGCGTCACCTGCGAGCTTGGGACCGCACGTCGGCGGGTTGGATTTGGCTGGTGGTCATGGCAAGCGGGCGTCTGGATGGCACGTCTATGGGTGGTTTGACGAGGTGGACGTTACAGAGGAGGAGGAGGACTGCGAACTCGTCACGCCGACCGCATCCGCCATCTCGGAAAGTCAGTTGGTCAAGAGCCACGTCGCGGTATTTCGGAAGACGCACGATTTGAACGGGAGACATCCGAGTCAGGAGAGCATGTCCACCGTGTCGACCTCGGAGTCGATGTTTTACAGCGCGCGGTCCAGTTTGTTGGTTAATTGAACCGTTCCGCGTGCACTCCCCGGTTCGCACCTTTTTTGCTGTCTGTCTCGCAGTTTAGATGACCCCCTCCCTTCGTTGATTGTAACCGTTTGTGATGCGCTTGTAAATTGCTTTGGCTCATGGACGTGTTGCTTAGAATGCTCCCTCGGTACGATACCTACTGCTATGCCCCCACTCCCTCCCCTCCCCCACCGATACTTGAAAAGAACCACGCTGGCTTAGGTGAGATAGAATGGGTTTGAATTACATATGCTACCCTATATGCCCTCGCATTTTTCCTCTTCCAGTTTGAGGGTGAGAAACTTATTTTGTCTGTTGTTTTGTGCGCGATTTCGAAGGTAGCCTCCTCTGGAAAGGTGGACTTTTTTATTCTTGTAAGAACCACTGTATAACAGCGGTGTGCGAAAGTACATATGTTAGTCACTGGCACTGCAAGATGTTTGGTGTGACGAAAAAGGAAAATGTGGACGGAGCGAGTCGGCAATGCCGCCGACGAGTTACGCGACTGGTACGCACCTTGGACTCGACTCTCTGTTTCTATGTGACAAGGACCTCCTGACTGTGAAGAGTGGGAAATGTGTAGCAACTCGCCAAAAACGCCAGCATACTTTTCATTGACAGTGGGTTAGGAATGGTTGCCAGTGTGCCCCGAACACGCGCGAGCCTGACAGGGCCGCAGTCCCCGGATACCCCTTGCCAATTGGACGAAAAGGTACGCAGGCTTCGAGAAGCATTCACCCCATTGAGCATCTAGAAGCTCGAAGTCAATCTGGGGTTCAGGGGACTTATGCTTAGACGTTGAGCGCTCCGAGGTAATCATGATAAGTCGTATGCCCGCACGCCCGCCAATCAAGGTAACGGAATCAACTCGCTTCTTGAGCGGACCGGTCAGCACTGCAAGACATACACATTCGCCCATCCGAGTCAAGGAAAGTTTAAAATGCTGCGTTCACGTACCGAGTCTGATAGCTGGCAGATTCGAAACTTGAACATGCTGGTACTACCCTACGCGACGAGGGTGCTCACCATCCGTCGTGCTCACGGGGTCGGATTGAAGCCAATCCGAAGTTACCCAATGATACTGAACCCTGCGTCCTTGCCGCTCTGCAAGATAGACATGTCACGTCCGTTGTCCTTGGTGACTATCATTTTTGGCGCCTTGACATCCACGGGAAAGCTTTTGACCTCGGGGACAACTTGGCGTAGCTCTCTCGGCCTCGGTGATCTACAGTAGTCTTCATCCGAGCAAACAGGACCACGGATCAATCGATCCTCTGACGAGAACCTCACTGACAAACCCACGCCTATCAAGCCACCATCAAGATAACCACCCAAAAAAGCTGGCATCATTCACAAGGTTAGCTTTGGAGCTCTTTATCTATTCACCGCTCACCAACCTGAGGAACTTTGCAAGGCCGCCAGGTCGCATAATGTGTGATTTCTGGGGCGCGTTCATTGTTCTGTGAGCACGGTTTTTTTTGTTGCACTACTAGTATTCGACATTGCTCCGCTGTTGTTTCGCTTGATACCAACGACCAAACCTCGCAGACCTTACAAACTGGACCTGTCCGAACCAAGATCTCACCTTTCCCCCTCTGCCTCCTCAGTGATAATGCTGTATGGTCACGGAGTCAGATTCGGATCTGAGTCCTCGAAAAAGCATCTGTAGTTGGCAGCCTACCACCTCCTTCGAATTGGACGCACATACTACTCAAACGTGCTGCCAACGAGACTTCTGAGGGCGCTGTAACGACGTCATACTGAAGTCACTAGGTACAGAGTAGCTCCAGTTCAGAAAAAAAAAGGTATTGTATTGGAAGCTTCAAAGGTCCCGAGTACGCTACGCAAATATTATTCCTTGAGATCATGCCTCGTTCGTTTGTAAATTGTTGCACCTCGTTGCAGAGGAGCCTCCGAACGAGGTCTGCGCTAGGGCCGTCATACTGTACTTGATATTGACTCTGAGCGGTCTCAATGAATCCCCCTTTTCGGCAAAAAAACAGCAATCCCGGGCGTGTTACTATGTTTCACTTTAGACACTGGTGTAAAAAGTGGGTGCACGGCTGTCAACGCTGTCCGATCGCGGTGTGAGAGACTTGACAGCTGATTCAGCTTCAGTATCATAATGATGTGAAGTAAGCAGGGATTTGACGTTGACAAGTTGACGTGACGGGGATCGATCAGATCCCTCGGCCCAACCTAGTCGGGACATCCCATGCTGCGAGTTGATTCGTTACACGATAGTTCTTTGGGATTGCGAGCGATCGTGGAGTCGTAGCGAGATAGGATACCGGGAGCCGAGGGGCGCCTGCCCACCCTCCGAGGCTTTTGACTTGGACGAACCTGGTTATACATGCAGACCGAAAACTTGGTTCGGCCTTTGAGCTTGATGGCATCCCCTGATATACTTTATCACGATATTCGATTGGTCCATCAAACTTAGAGGCTTGCCAACCAGCAATTCAACATCCAGGTGAGACTTGGACGTCACGGTGGTGACGGTACTTGCCGCACCAACCAAAAACGGGTCCAAGAATGAAGCAAAGAAGAAGGGGTCTAGCTCCAATGGAAAAGGCCGGCCCCCGAGAGTAACTGTCGCATTAATGACAGGCTCTTCCTTCCCTCGAACGTTGGACATGGCCCGACCACGATGCCGAGCGTGGTATCTGAACCCCTCTAGTACGTTGCAACGGGCCTGAGGTGTACCCCGAGACGACCGACTCTGATTCCATTGGGTGGGGAATCGACTCGGGGACAGTTAAGGATGGCGCCACCGCCTGATTTATCGATGGAGTATCCGAGTACCGTTCGTCGTTATGACAACCAGGAATCGGTGGAGGATTACTATGATGGAACAATAGCTCGACTTTGTAGGATTTACAATGTTGTGTTCACACACATTGTCTGAATCGGCACTCGCTTTGCGACGGGATACAAAACATTTCGGAACTGGATTTCAAGGAAATGTCCGACTCGACGAGACGGAGTAGAGCCCTGCGAGGCGAGAAGTACCGGGCGTGTAAAGCAAGTTCAAGTTTCGAATGCTTGGCTGCCCCGAGAACAAGACCTTCCTAATTCCACTATTTCCGATAGCCCGGCACGCACGCCAGCGTGCGAGGTTTATTTCAGAAGTCTGAGTGATAGCCACCGAACCAAAACCAAAGTTGACTCCAAAGTTCCGTTCAGACGCTGTGATCCGTCGTTATGAGGACACGACCCTGTGAGAATGGATTGGTCGACGGGAAAGAGGGGGAATGGAAACCTGCATTCCCAACGGAAGTCCTCGACTTGTCTCGATCACGAGGGCAATCCTGAATTAAAACGCTACGGAAAGCCATTCAATGGCAGAACAAACACCATTTGTGTCACTGTGTGATGCACCCATGTCGAAGGCAGATTTCATGGCGTTTTGTGCATCGTGAAACGTGTCATACATCTACAATCGGAAAGACGATTTTAACCGGGATTAGTACTCTCGATACGCAGGAACATGGCCGTTGGTAAGCTTACGAGTGAGACTACCAAGAGCACTTGACTCGTGTGGGGTGGCATTTGGGCCTGCGCACGCTCAAACGATCGTATTGCACCTTCGTAGTGACGACTCTCCATGCGCAGCTTTCCAAGGAGAAGATGCGTATATGCCTGCTACAAATGATGTTCGTCGTGTGGGAGCGCGTTATGCACGTGCCTAGACAACATAGCATACTGGGTTAAGGTGCACCGTATTGATGAGGTCGTCCATGCGCGATATCGCATCGTCGTGCTCTCCAGCCATAAACACGATAATAGCCTAGATAGTGAGGGCCCGAGCGAATTGGGGTGGATGGGAGACATACCTTGATTAGAAGGAGAAAGCTAATGGAAGTGTTCGAACGCGATGTCACACACCCGATATGCCTTGTATTTTTCCCCATTTCCGACGAGCGCTACACGCTTTGCAATATAGCCAAGAATGGATGGCTTAAGTTTGATGGACTTGGTTAAAATTGGAATCAGCGTCAGGGTATGTGAGAGCAGAGCAAAAAACACCTCGTTGGCATCGGCGATCGCAGCGTCCCATTGTCACAAGCATGCTCGGACAAGAGCTCGACTAGCGCATACATGGTGGCTTGAATTCTGAGATGCAGGTATGGCTGCGGTCAATAATGCTTCCGTGTCCGCGAGTTGATCGTGCTTCCAGGAATCGAGTGTGGAGTCGTCGATTCGAATGTCAGGTGCCTGGAATCCGTGATACAAAGAGACACAGGGCTGGCATACGGTGCGGAAAAGTGATTGGAACAAGAAAATTGTTCATATACGCCATAGTCCAACAAGATGTGATACTCACAGTGCCGCGAGATAGCCCTTTGACAGTAATTTTCCCGTCCTCTCCACCAATTGCAAGAAACCGGTCATCTGAGGAGATTAAGATCGAACGTATGTTTTGAACGTGTTGGATGCGGCTGAACTGGGCGTGCGTCGACGTGTCCCACAACGTGACGGTACATGTACGACTTGTAGAGTATGCGATGAATCGCCCATGCTTCGGTATGCACCAGGTATAACGTGGATCATGAACTGGCCATTCCGAAACTGCCGACCTGGTGGATGCGTCGATTTTCTTAATTGTATCCCACGATACCACGAGGTGGTGGTTGTACCAGAAGAGTCGCATGTTGTCCAGAGTGGTCTCTTTTGCCTTGATGTTGACGAGCAAGCGGCCATCGTTGCCGTCGTAGATTCGAATGGAATCTCGGGTGATTGTCGCGATTCGATCGCCCTGCGGCGAATATTTCGTTGTTGTTGCGTAACTATTGAGTTTTAGTACTTCTTTGCTCGTTGTAATGTCCCAGATGCACACCCGGTGTGCTGCGGCGATGAGTCGAGTCGAGTCGGAAGAGAAATCGATGGATCGCAGCGGGGTCCAGGGCGCGCGGAATGCCGTATGGGTATGGGAAGCATATGGCTAATTGGAACGCGACTAAGAAAGGCACACGGGGCTAGCCAGAAACGAGTCACGACACGTGACTCTTGTGACATTGACGAGCAAGACTATAAGAAAATGATAATCAACGAGCTATCAGTACATGCAATCAAGCCGAGTCGCGAGTAAGCGAAAGAGACCCCTAAGGAAAGCAAGGGAAGGGCGGGACCGGGTGACGAAAAAAGGACGAGCCCTAGCGAGACGACAAGAAAGGTCAGACTTAAGAATGAATAAGCCGCGAACGGGGGAGCATCGTCATACCCAGGGTTCCCACGCAAACGGTCCAAACGGTCCCAGGCACGTGAGGACCGTTTGGACCGTTTGGTTGGCACGTGTGAACAGGGGGAGCATCGTCATACCCAGGGTTCCCACGCAAACGGTCCAAACGGTCCCAGGCACGTGAGGACCGTTTGGACCGTTTGGTGGGCACGTGATGCCCCTGAGTCACGAGGCGACGGGGAAATTTTCGCTAAGGTCGAAAATTTTCAGGCGGCATGTTGTGCGCCACAGCTGTGCTCAGCCCCTGGGTGGAATTTTCCGGGATCCGACGCCGACCCCTGGGTAGCTTTTCGGCTCGCCTACCGGCTCGCGACCCCTGGGTATGAGCGATTTTCCGCGAACGGCGGGCATACCTAGTGAGACGACGGGAGAAGCTCAAGAGAGGGGAAGGCTCCCTCTGCGACCGTCATCTCACTAAGCACGTGTGACGGGCGGAGTCACACAGAGTGACTGGCCGACGAGAATCACATGGTGATTCCCGGGCGCAAAGCGAGGCAATAGAGCCACAGCCAAAGGGTGACTGGCCATCGAGGAAGCACGCTGGCGTGGTGATCCTCGGGCGCAAGGCGAGGGCAATGGTGCCCGGCGGCGCCGCGTCCAATTAGTCTTGTATAAACTCAC
>MU130838.1:4035-19221 GCA_015039435.1 Imleria badia
ATTGACACCATTTACCGTGCCGCACACCTTATCCCGGTGTACGGCAAACACTTCGTTCCTCCCTTCCTTCATCCCATGCAATCCTACGATAGTTTTCGACTTTTTTATGTCAACAAATTTGCCGACCATCACAGTTTTGAGATTGCTTCATAGGTTGTAATGAGCTTATTTACTTAAATGCAGTACTTGTCACTCTACTTGTCACTCCATGCTGTGGCTGGGTCGTGTTAGTCACTTGTGATTGCTTGCGAGCACTTTATTGCCACTTTACGGACATTGACGCATGCTAAGTACCTAATAAGTGTATAAGTGTAAATAAGTAGTATGTTAGTTTGCTGATGCTGGGTTGCGTAGTACCTTGGGCTGAACTGTC
This sequence comes from Imleria badia, assembly GCA_015039435.1. NCBI lineage: Eukaryota > Fungi > Basidiomycota > Agaricomycetes > Boletales > Boletaceae > Imleria > Imleria badia. Next base: position 4,409 of record MU130838.1, read on the forward strand.
TTTTTCTTTTTCTAGTGAGACAAAACACATCAGAAATGTCACGAGGATGAGTGCCCCTACGCTGGATGCTTACTGGCATGATAACTCGAGTTATCTTTAAGAGTTGATGGCTATTGCAGAGTTGGGCGATTCGGAAGGCGGGATGAAGGCCCCTGTATGAATCCACCCAATGACTTGGAGTGGCTGTGCCGCCATCATGGGCCTCCCATCATCCAAGATTTCTCATGACAGTACGTATTAAACACAAGGCACTGATCCCCTTGACATTTCTGACATGTGTTGCCCTCGCTAGAACAAGAAAAAAACAGTTCCAAAGGTATGCACCAACCACCGTCCGCCACTCCGAGTCACGTTGCAACTACAGCCCCTGAAGCCACCCTCTACCGACCCCAAAGTGTATTTCGTGATGGGGACAATTTCATATGATGTATGCTCGGCGGAACCCTCGGTGTTCCAGCCAGCCACATCCACGACGTCCTCGAAGATCAGGCTGATCACGACCGTTACATCTATTCCTATAAAAACCCTGCACTGCCCAACTCGGAGGTCGTTTTCATTTTCTACCGTTCCGGCACGGATATATCAAGGGTTGAGAGCCCCCGCACACAGAAAGAGCTGAGGGATCTGATGCAACACAAGGACTGGTTTGGTCGGATCGTGTTGAAGGATATAATTGACTTTTCTGTTGAGGAGCCTTTCTCGTATTTGTATTATTCGAATTGAATTGTTGTGAAGCCACTAAAGTGACGGATACAAGTGAGCTTCGTGGTCAGCACTCTACTGAGCTCGACTTGGTACCGCGAAGCAAATCTACTATGATCACATCTACTCTGGTACATCCTCCCCCATAATCCTAGCCACCAACTCATTCCCACCATGCACGGGCGCCTCATACACCGCAAACGCGGCCTTCCTCCCCGGCGCCTCACCCACCCCGCCCTCACGCTCGCTCGACCACCCCTTGTGTCGGTCCGCATACACCGCCTCGCTCCGATCCAACAACATGTCCAAATCCTGGTCACTCAACACACCCTGCTTGCCTTCCCGCGTCTCGGGGACCACCTCGATGTGATCGCCCTCGAGGCGAAGCAGCGCAGCCGCCATGTCTGCGATGTTGTCTGCCTTGGTGCGGCCCACCTGGCCTGGCATCTTGAACTTGCCTGTCCACACCCGTCAACATTCGCCATCGCAACACGAAAACGAAAACCCCGGGACACGCACCCTTGGCAATCACCAACGCCTCCAGTTTGCGCTTCTCCGTCGCGCGGTGCATAATCCGCGTCTCGATCGTGTGCGCCGTCACCAACCGGAACACGAGCACAGGCTTGGTCTGTCCGATACGATGCGCCCTGTCCTGCGCCTGGATATCCATTTGTGGATTCTACCCCAGTTGTGAGTGGAGCACGGTACACCAAAACCCAAACCACGCACCCAATCTTGATCGTAGAAAATGACCGTGTCGGCGGCCGTCAAGGTGATCCCCAGTCCGCCCGCGCGGGTACTCAACAAGAACAACATGGGCGCGTCTGCCCTATCCCCCGCCCCCTGGAACAGAGTCATCCGCTCACGACGTTCCAGCGGGCTCGTCGACCCATCAATACGGCAAATGTGCCACTTTTTGACATCGATCGCCCATGTCTATTGTCCCGTGAGCGATAGTGCAGGCGCGGCGAGAACGACACGCACCTCGATAATGTCCAACATGGTTGTAAATTGGCTGAACAAGAGTACCTTGTGCTTCGTGCAAAACAACGCGTCCAGCAGTCGTTCAAGCAACATCATCTTTCCGCTGGCATCGACCAACTCCTCTGTTGTCTCCGGCAACGGCTCCGAGGGATCGCTAAACAGCAGCGGATGCGAACACGCCTTGCGTAGTTGCATCACCGTGTTCTGAAGACGCATGTTGTTGACGCCCTTGACTATTCACCTCAGCCGTCAGCATCGACCACCGTATTTGCGCATCTACGCACCATTTTCCCGCATTCGGTACTGTCGCCCGACCTCTGCCACCTCGACCTCCGTCTTCTTAGTCCCTCCCTCCTCCCCCTTTTCCATCCGTTCAAAATATTCATCGTCACTCCCATCCAAGTCATATCGTCTCCGTTTACCCCCTCTCAACTTTCTCGGCGCATTCACATCCACCTCTTCCTTCTTCTCCGCCGATGGATCCTCGATCCCCTTGTCAAGCAAAAATCGACGAATACGACCCTCGACGATCTCGTCGTACAGATCCCGCTGTCTTACGCTGAGCGGCGCGTAAATAACATATTCCTTTTTGGGTGGTAGGAGACCTTCCACGTCGGCCTTGAGACGACGCAGGAGAAACGGTTTAAGGATGCCGTGGAGCGTGGAGATCAGATGTGTGGATTGGGTGGGTGATAGGCGGGATTGCAGGGTGCCAAGATTGAACCTAGTGTGGACATGAGTCATGCTCGGCAAACGGAAGCGAAGGACAAGAGAGACGGTGCCGACATACCACTCCTGAAAGGTATCCAAGTCATCAAAGATGTCCGGAAGAATAAAGTTGAGTAGGGACCACAACTCCGCGAGGTTGTTCTGTCAGTCGTCAATACACGCGACACCCACGTTGGACAGAGTACGCACATGGAGTGGCGTGCCGGTTAATATCATGCGCCCCGCGCTCGGGTATTTCTTGATCTCCTGAATGAGTCTGCAGTTGAGGTTTTTCAATCGGTGACCCTCGTCGACGACGATGTAGCCCCAGTTGTACTTTGACAAATGGGGCTGATCTCGAATGATCATTTCATACGTGGTGACGACGACCGGAAACGTTTCTTTTGTTTGACGCGGCAGTGTAGTCTTGGAAGGTGAACGGGTATGTCGTATAGCGGGTATATGTCCACGGTCGTCCTTGTCCTCGTCTTCGCCATCTTCCCCAACTGACGCGTCATCCTCGTCTGAATCGACTTTGCGTCGCTTGACACGGCTGCTCTTGCGCGTCCTGGTCGTCTTTGCTTTACTTGTTTTGCCTTTACCCTTTGGCGCTTTTCCACGCAAGGCCATGATCCGTTCGCCAGGTGCAGCGACCGCTTCGGACCCGTCATCTGGCTCGCGCATCACGGTGCGTCGTAGCTCGGCACGTTCGTCAGGAGGGCCATGGTACATACACACGGGGATCTACAGACGTCGTAAGCATACGAGTGCAACGACGACAAGGGCACTGACGGCGGGCGCAAACCGATGAAATTCGTCAATCCAGTTGTGGATGACGCTGAGCGGACAGACGATCAAGAATGGCCTGAAATGGCCTAGCTCGCGGAGATGCGCGTTGAATGCAATCGTTTGAAGGGTCTTTGGCCACGTTGGCTGTTTGCGACAGAGCGAGACGACGGGACGCGACTCACCTTTCCCAAGCCCATCTCGTCCGCTACAGACGCGTCAATCACGCGCCCGAGATATTCGACGCATACACGCACCCAAGATACCCGACACGCCATTCTTGTCGAGCGAGACCATCCATTCCACGCCCTCGAGCTGATAGTCTTTCAACGTCCCCCCCGTCACCAACGCGGGTTGTAAAAACTTGGGACGCGTCCCCGCAGCGTCCGCATCGACGGTCAACGGCTTATCAAGCGCGGCTTCTTCCTCAGCGGGCTCTGGGACGCGTCGTTTGGGTGGTTTGCGCGTCGCGCGTTTGCGTGTGCCGGTGGTGGCGTCCGAGGGGGATGCGACGTGCATCGCGGCGCGCAGGGCTGATGTACGTTTCTCCTTGTCCATTTGTTGGCCGAGGAGATTCGAGTACGTAAATGATTTCTCGAGGAGGCGTTCGAGACGCGAGAATCGGTCTCGGAAGTGCTAGTAGGAGGTAAGGTTTGGCAGCGAAGGAGAAAAAGTAGGCGTACGGCGTCTTCGACAGTGTCTGGGACCACGGAGGACTGGTGGGGTTAGGAGAGCCGTGTGGTGTGTGAATGGACATACCTGGCGTGTGTCGTCTTCGGTGGGGGGCGGCGAGGACGCGACGGTGCTCGCTGCGACGGACGACATGAAATGAGTTGGCGACGGACTCACGGACATTGTTGACGACGAGAAAGGGTAGTGGATTATGTCATCAAGGACGGCCCTAATACAAGTACACACTGCCAATCTACTACTAGTACCTGTACCGAGTCGAGTAGTCTATTGGCCTTGTCAGTAGCACGATGGCGAGACAAGAAGGCGGACAGACCCTTGGGCGAGACGACAAGACCACGGCCCTTCGAGGCCCCGCGGTAGACGGTTTCGATGATGTCGATCAGCTCTTGCTTGTTGTCCATGGCCCAGTTTCTAATCCATGTCAGAGACAGAAACGACAACTAGAAGACACGCACATCTTGTTGTTGTTACCGGTGCCCAGATCGATCATGATATGCTTGTTCCTATGAGAGATGAACATCGCGGCAGATCGGAGATGGGTAGACGCCCACCGATAAAAGAACATGACCGTGCACGGATCGTACAGCTCGTACATCTAATTCCGCCGATGAGCGAGGTCGTGCGACGTGAAAAGGGACCGACCTTGTTGAAATCGGGGACGGCAGTAATGTCAACCAAGTAAATGACGGCAAAGTTTTGAACCTTTTCTGCGACCGAGTAGAGGGTTTCGTCCATTGTCATGCATTGGGAATCCCAGTCATGTCCGAAGCGAATGACTACGACGCGATCTTCTTCAGACTTGATGGCTTCGTCGACGTGCCAACCAGAGGGCAGATGAGGGAGAAAGTACGACATGACTGCAGGGACGAACCTCGACACTGCGTTTCAGCACTGCGCGGGACTTGCCGGTACTAAACTATCCGACCCTGCTAGCAAAATCGTTCACCCTGATCGCCATGTTTCACCATCCCCGACCACCGGTCACCTCACGGACCCGCACTAACTAGCCGTTCTCTATCACCGAGGCGCTCCCGCATGATAACAAAGTTCAAATAGCGATCGACGCAACGGACTGAGATCGCGTTGCACTTGTCATTTACTTGCTGGCTATATTATTGTAGAGCTGTCACGGATAATGAACGCTGCGCTGATTGTCATGGCGATTTTCCCCTCTCGGTGGAGGGACGATGCGATCCGAAATGAAGTACAAAGTGATGCGAATTTTGTAAAAATGTGCCGGGAGCGTGAGTTTAATGAATGAACCTCCTCTTCGATTCCGGATGGTCACATCCCTGCCTTTTCCCCACCGGGTCGTTCTGTCCTCCTCAAGGTTGCAGATGAACTTGTTCTGAACCACGATCCTTCTGCCCTCTTTCATTATATTTGCCTCACCCCTGCATGTCCCCCGCTAATATCATCCCAGACACCTCCCCGAATCCTTCACGACACGACTCACCATCAATCCCTCCCAATTTACATCCGACCGCAGATCTCACGTCCACTCAGGGTCACTTGCCAGACCAGGACGTAAGCGCCAGCCGCCCAACTAAAAGACAGCGCACGTCCCGCCGACACGCAAATATGGCCGCCGAACGAGCCTCTCCCAGCTCCGACGACTCCTCTCAGAGCGGAATGGCAGATAACGAGACCGAGGCAGAGCGTAGTCAACTCTCCGAACGTTCTGCCCAGCAAGCCTCTTCCCCTCAAAAAAAGAAGCGCACCCGCACGCTTACCACGCCGCACCAGTCTGCCGTTCTTCACGCTCTTCTAGCAAAGGTACATTCCTTCTCCCTCTTTTTCTTCTCCCCTTCTGTCCCTAATGCCTTCCTTCCTAGTCCCGTTTCCCCACAACCGCCATGCGAGAAGATGTCGGTCGTCAAATTGGCTTAAGCGCGCGTAAAGTTCAGGTGCGTCGAGATCATGCTTCGATCCACCACTGCTCACCTCTCTTCTAGATCTGGTTCCAAGTCAGTATTTAACTCGTTTGCTCCACTCTCATCCTCATCTTGCTCTCTAGAATCAGCGGCAAAAGGCAAGACGACCCCAGGCAGAATCTGGCCCCTTGACGCGTCCGCCTCAGTTTGGTCCATTTCCTATCATCACCGCTGGTCCTTCCTCCTATCCCTCCCCGTCCGCCGGTGGTCCCCCCTCTGAAGTATCGCCTTCCTGTCCCAGCAGCGCCCGCTCCGCAGACTCGCTCGATCTAAACCCTCCCCTGTCTGGACCAGGCATGCCCGGCTGGTCATCTCATCAACGCAGACACTCTTCCGCAGAAGTACGGGATCCCCCACGGCAAGCGCTCAAGAGTCCCCAATTCCTACTGGCAAACTCTCAACACCCCCTTCTCCCTCGGTCGTCCGACGTTATTTCCACTCGTGATTCTCGCGGGGGCACACGCGGTCTTGCACCACGGCCTCCCGCCCAAGCGACGCATGTCCAGTCCCCACCCAACTTTTCCAGAGTGCTTCCTCCCATCAACCTCAGTGCCCTGGAACCACGCAGCAGTACTGAATCGTGTGTGTCGGCAACGGCCTCTTTCCCACCACAACCGACATCGCGCACTATTATGAACACCGTTCAACGTCACGATGGGTCCGCCGTCGAACCGGGCAGCAGTCCTGTCTTCCCTCCACCGTTTGCGCTGCAGCCACAGCCCCAATGGGATCCGCACACATTTGCACCGTTTACCCGCCCCGAGTTTGCATCCTGGTCGTATCCGTCGGGCTCGGCAAGATTAACCTTATCCGCCGTCGGCGTCCCCGACCGCGTTCCTCACAACCTCTCTCCGCGTGGTCGACACTTTTATTCCTTCTCAGACGAACCACGCCGGAGCGGGCAGCCAGATCCTCCTCTCCTACATCACATAATCCCAGCTTCTCGGGCTCAGCGGCATTCAACATCCGCGTCGTCTTCTCTTCGTGCTTCCGGATCAGGGCACGGACACGTGAGATCAGACGACCACGTTGGAGAAGCGTGATCGCACGCCTGTCGGGGTGCCGTCATGCGCGGCCTAGGTGGTCCCTTCTTTTTCCCTTGGACGATAACCACACCGCCACTGCTCACCGGTCGTCCCCTCCCGCGTTACGATTGACACTCAGGCTCCTTTATTTTTACGCACTCTCCACGAACACACATCACGATGCGTTTTTCCTCTTGTCCCTTTTTTAAAAGCTTTCGCTTCTTTTTTTGTGTCCCGTGTGTTTTTTGATCGAACCCGACCATTCGTTCGCTCGTTGTCTCATCTCGTGTTTGCCCATCCTGTGCTTCCATTGTGCACTCTTTCCCCATCTACCCCACGCCGTACATTTTAATCGCCATCGCTCTCGCCTCCATGTTGTCTTGCTCACCCACCCCTTTTATCTACATTTACAGCGTGCACTAGTCCCGTCCAACGATAACGTCCCACTCGTAATCACTCTTTTAGTCTTATTCTCCCTCTCATTTCGTTTCGGTTCGGTTTTCCCTATGCTATGCTATACGGAACGACAACCCCATATTTGCACTACTAATTCCCAGTACAGCCCATGTGTTGCCTTGCATTTCGACGCCCGCGCGCGTGCGGGGAAGAAGATTTATAGGGGAAAAGAAGAGGAAGCGCGACAAGGGCGGACCCCGGTCGACGACGCATGTGTTTTCATTGTTCCAAAAGCCGACGTCCCGAGTTTGGGTTGCTCTCGAAAGGCTGTCCGCGTCGCTGCGCCGTCCCGGCCCCTGCATTCCGCCTATCCGGTCCCTAGGGCCTTCCCACCCTTGCCGTCTCGTACCCGTTCCCTGACTTTTTCCCCAACCGCGCCTCGCGCCCGTACATACCTATTCTGAATCCACCTTTTGTAGCCCCTTGCTCCATCGTACTTTTTACGCCTACTCTTACTTCTAATCTAGTTCTATTCCTATTCCTAGTCACCCCATACACTCTAGAGTACGTTTACCTAGACAACCTTGCTTGCTTGGGCATTGCGTTTCTTATTATAATCATTCGGGCGGCCATCTCTATCCCATAGTCTTCTTGTTATCTCGGTATTCGATACGTTAAACATGCATTCAATAATATCCTTGTCGTACTCAAACATGGGACGGCAGCCTCCCATTCAGCCAAAATAGAGCGAGAGTAAAACGCACGACGATCGCAGCATCAATCGACCCAGGGCTAGCGTGCCAACCATATTTATTACATGTGGCCCACCCACATACATATTGCACCGCAACCCATCAACCCGGGCAACGACGCGTTCTAGACAACTGTAACCCACACGCGCTCCCTAGGGACCCCCATCAAGCCACTCGACGCCACCCCGCGTTCCCGCCCGATGCGAATCAACCCCGCCCATACATACATATCCGTCCCACCACGCGTCATTGATAATGAAAATTGATTTGATCCCATCGTTGCTTCTGTCAATGATGGCATCGATGCGATGCCCCACCCCCACGTTCGTCCCGATCGTCGGATCTATGTCCCGGTCCTCCCCGTGCTCAACCCGAGCTCGAACCCACACTACTCTCCACCACACCCTTGATCGCAGCAAGACGTACGCGTACGCGTGCCCGCGCTCGAAGTCGCGTCTCGAGCGCCGACACATCAGTCATCGACGCGGTCTTGGTCTCGGTCGATTTGTTGGGCCCGGACGTGGCGTCGTCCCTCGACGGGCTCGCGTGAGCACCCACCGCCTCATACCCAGCCCGCTCGCCGCGGTGAAAAACCGAGGATCCAGCCGCAGCAGGTGATGTACCGCCATGAGGGTGATCACCAGCGTGATCGTCCAGTAAAACCGATGAGGTAAGTCCTCCAGAGCGTACATCGAGCGCGTCGTTAATCTCAACCAACCCCAAACGCCCCTCCACCAAAGATCCCTCCATACTCTTAGTCGACGGCGCAACACCAGACCCAGGTAGGAATCCCGACCCCAACCCAGAACGGCCATTACCCGGAGAAAAAGCCTCATTGGCAGAAGCTTCCCCATCCGCACAACGCGACCGCATTGCCCCATCCGCCGCATGGTCGCCACGTTGGAAGATACTATCGGTGTGCTTGGCGCTAGCCCGGTTGGATGAAAAAACACATGACTGGATAGGACGTCCATGATGCTGCCCGAATGCTGTATCGTCGGGCGTGAACGACTCGCCGTCAGCAGTCCTTTCAACCGTCGTCTGGCGGGGAGATGGACATTTGCCGAGTGTGGGCCGGGTCGGGCCATCTGTGAGCCGGAGGAGAAGCCTGGGATGCGTGTCCATCGTACCTGCATTCGACGTTCGTGTTGGCTGTTCGTCCCCTAATACTGTGGGGGGCTTCTTGTGTGGGTGCCGAGGTTGGGAGAGATAGGCCTGGACGGATGCCGATAACGTACGGTTACGAGGATGAACACTCAAACCAGCCGAGCGCTTACGTGACGGCTGATTCAGAGGGTTCGCGGCAGAACCACCTCCAACATTGTCCACGTAATCTGCGACCTCGTCGCCAGTCCCCTGAAGGGGAGTATCGATAAGATGAGTCACACCTGCCTCACTGGCAGCCAGAGAAGTCACTGAATCATCGCCTTGAGGCGCGCTCAATTTTGGGGTGTCTGTTGCGGCAACGTTTTTCTCCATGTCTTTTTTCGTCTGGCCTTTGCCCTTTTCATCGCCTCTAAATTTTCTGAGAAGTGGCTGAACAAAAAGATCGTTGTCCTGGGTGTCAGCGAGGACGGCAGCGTGCGAGGCCTCTGGATAAGACATCCCGCCTGAATGTTCATGGCGTAAAATACCCTGAACGCCGTCGGCAGGGCTGTGTCTTCTATCAGAAGCCTCGTTACGAGAATCATGGTCCTCTCGACCGCGTGGAGATCGGTCGGGATCATGCCTGTGACTTGGTCTGTCTTCGCGGCGAGGGTCCGCGGAGGAGTTTCTATGTCTTGCGGTTGGCGAGTGTATCGCACCATTTTCGCGACGAGGTATCGGAGACTCATTAGACCGGGAACGTGATCGACGAGAAGGCGAGGGCTCTACACTCCAACGGCTGCCTCTCTCTATTTCCCGTGGTGGGGATATCTCTGGAGGGGTATCATACTGAATGACCGGGGTATCAACCCACCATTGACAGAGGAAAGCACAAACTCATACCTGGGCTGTCTGGTCATACATGTTGAGGTCCCGGTACGGACTCCGAAGATAGCTGTAAATCTCTAGGATAGATCACATTGTCCGTCGTCAGAGCCACTAACGACCGGCACAGAGGCCGCACCTACCGTGCGCAAAGTGTTCCGCATTGACATGCCTCGCGCCTGCACTGTACGGCGTGTCTAGATCCAGAAATTCGGATAACAATTTCACGGCAGATTCTGAGCGGATATCGATTGATTTCATGAGCGATATGGTGTATGTTGTGAGAAACTATCGGATAACAGATATGAAGAAACAAGGTTAGATCAACACGAGGCGTAGCACGATTAAAGCTTCTTGCCTCTACGTCTAGATTAGGCCATACGCGCAGCTCGCGGCGCAGAAATATGGTCATGCGGCTGATAAGATCCGGGGAAGAAGAAAACTGGGCAGGGGTTGGGAATGGGCGGTAGCGAGTATACGGATTAGAAGCGACGTGCTGCAAACCAAAATCCATGAACGGGTGGGCGCAATGAGTGATCGAAAAAAGAACGACCTTGGCATAAAGGTGGTGTTGGTATATCCATCGGCGTCGAGCGATCGCGCGCTCGAGCTGGTCTACTTCCTCGCGTTGTTGTCGCTGCCGACGACCCCATTGACGTTGTCGCCGTGTGTTTCTGAGCGCCGTGGCGCGCGAGTTACTCGTGAGTGATGGTGGTGAGGACGACCTCAGCGGGGGGAGGTGGTATTTCTGGTAGTCGTACTGCGAGCGGATACGATGGATGAGGTACGAATCGTCAAAAGACCGCGAGCAGAGTGGACATTTGCGTGATTGTTCTAGAAAACGACTGAGCTCTTCCTTTGTTTCCTGAACAAGTCGGCGTCGGCCTAGACACGCACCTGACCATAAGAGGATGCATTCCAAGCAAAACTCGTGTGCGCAGACGGGAATGATGGTTCTGTCGAGAAACGACTGGAGGCATATGGTGCAGTGCTCTTGTTCGGCGTCATCCGTGAAATTCTTTGGATCCGCATCGATTTCGGACGGGGACAGCGACGGGTCGAGTTTGATGCGTTTGGGCGAAGACAACGACTCGGACAACCTGTTCATCCCTGAGGTTATCAATCATGTTGTTTTTGGTGGAATAAAATTGGATAGGATTATTTATTTATTTACATAAATAAATTTTAATTATGTAACCCTCATCAGCTCGCATCCATGAACAGATCTTATGGGTCATGCAGTATCTGGTGCTTGTAAAATGCACCCACGAGTCTCCTTTCCTTGGCAATGATTATCAGTATTACACCTATGCCTATCAAATAAATCAAATACACTATTCCTTTACAACACAATAGTTGTGCTACTTGTACATCGCTTCGAGAACACAAACGCAATACGGCGTGAGGCGTGCCAGATAACGGCGCGCGCAACAACCACGTACGCACCGGAAACCTTGACCGCTAGGCCCCAATATATATATACAGGATCTATTGATTCAAGGGTAGGTCGTCCAGCCGAATACCCCGCATCGCTGTGTGCAACGCCAGCGCTGCCCGCGTGCGATCCAAACGCCCAGATGCATCCATCATATTTGTATAAAACTTGGACGTGATCGTGTTCGTATGCGCATCGTCCACAGCCCACATCGTCCCAATCACCGAACGGAACCCAGCAAATTGCATCGCCGCAGCGAGGTGAATGACCTCGTCCGGACTCTCCTCGTCTCCGACGGTCGTATGACAAGCAGACAGATACGCAAACCGCGCGTTCTGCAGATGCCATGACAGGTAAAGTGGACAAACTCGTGCTTGTCTAAGACCTTGGCAGGTAAGTGTCGCGACGGCTCCAAAACGCTGGACAGCTCTGTGTCCACTGTAACGAGTTCGTTCTGTCCTGGAGCCTTTGTCTGCCTTACATACGAGCAGAAACCGATGCAGGTCCAAAGAACCTTTCCGTCGGGCGCGAATGAGCGCTACCAAGGTCGGTGTGTAGGAAGAGATGTAAAGATCTGAGAGAATCGGTTGGCCCTTCCTAAACGAGCCAGCAGCGTGCAAAGGAAGAAGAGAGAACTCTCCAGTGGGACACCACCAGATACGCGATCCATGGGGACAGCACTTCTGAAGGGTTTTGACGATTGGAAAAGCAATATCGTCCCAAAGCTCCCGCAGAAGCACCAACAACTCCTTCAACACGTCACTGAATTTGGCGCGCGACGTCAGAGAATGGAGTTTTGACGATAGATCAGAGACGCAGGATTTCGCGATTGGAAGAGCAACATGGACTGGATACTTATCGAGTAGAACGATCAGCGCATCACAGCCATACTGGCTAGAATTGAAGATGATGACAGGTCCACTGGCAGCTGCAATTTGGAGATCTGAGAAAAATGGGGGCTGAAGGAAATGTGAGAGGCCAGGATATCAGCGACGACATCCTGCAATTGAATGTTGAGACGGCACGCCTGATCATGCTGAGACTTATCGTCGGTAGGAGAGTTAAGCACATTGTGAAGCGAAGGAACCAGCCCCGAGAACTTGGTTGCCAATTCCTTGCCCGTATCCCCGGAGGTTATGACATCATCAAGGGGAGAGCGAAGGCAAATCAACTGGCTCCAGAAGACACCGCGGCTTTGTTCCAGGAGCTCAACTGCACTGGTAAAATTTCCACGGCGAATAGATGCGGAAGATGCGTCCACTGCTGTTGACGCCATGAGCTTTTTGAGTAGTGCAAGATGCTCTGGCAGAGATGGTAGAATGGCGACATGGTGGCCACTGAAACGCAAAAACGTTTTGTAGGCCAAAATTGTGGTATCATGTTCGATTCGTAGCTAGAGGCGAATGGCTCCAGGAATTGATTTAGACCTGTTAGAAAACAATGTAAACCTGGAAAATCAAGTTCACTGAATGTTAAACATACTGGTCATGACGAACTTGTGCTTGAAAATTGTGGTCGCGAAATACCTGCGACTGTAGTACTACAACTTGAAGTTGTGGTAGAAAAAAAAGCGAGACCACAGTACAACGAACACGTTATCATTGGAATACTATCGGATTGGCAAGCACGAGCGTGGCCGCCAGCGTCGTGACGGACCGCGTCATCTTCAGATCATTTGTCCCTCGTCTTTATCCTGTCGTTATGTTACTTTAGTTATTTTTTTTCATCGTTCTCTTTGTCCGTACCTTAGGTACCTGCTTTCTTCTCATATCCGTCCGTTTTATATATAGACAGAATCTTGCCGAGGCCGCAACCTCAGTCAGTGACGGCTGCCGGAGAGGGCCCAGAGAGGAGAGCAATCCCAGGACGATACCGACACCTGACAGTCACTGGTGCGGTGCGGTGGGGGATTGCGGTCAAGGAACCACGAGCACGACACTACCTAAGAAGAACGCCCGATTGAGAAAATCCACATCGTAGAGTCAAAGGCCTCAAAATAAAGTATCCACCTCACCACTCACCGGGACGGAGGAGAACACCCGAGATTAGAATATACGCGATGATTACGCGAACAGCAATCGAAGCTGACAAAAAAATAGAGACATGGAAAAGACTCGTATGCTCAACAGTACATGTCGACGTCAGCGCAGGAGCACTACCATGATAATCATGAAAGCAAAGGACATAGGAAGTGATCAAAGTTGGAAATTAAATTATGTAAGGCCCCTTACTCAACTTCGCCACGATCATCATATGGCAGCGGAGGAGGAACAACCACCCACGTCGAGCGTGTCGTCGCTCCCCTCCGACACGCTCGACTTTGCACACCGCATGTTCGACGCAGCACGCTCCGGAAACGAACCCCTCCTCCTCCAAGCCATCGACGCAGGTCTCCCCATAAACCTCACCAACGCAGAGGGTACGTCCATTCACCGATCTCAATGATCAGGACGGTGACGATGACGCACATCCGATCACTGCGACACAGGAAACACCCTCCTCATGCTCGCAGCCTACGCCGGTCACACATCCCTCGCACGCGCCCTCCTCGCACGCAGCGCAGACCCAAATCGTCTCAACGACCGCGGTCAGTCTATCGTTGCAGGCGCCGTCTTCAAGGCGCACGACGAGATCGTCCGTGATCTCGTCACTGCCGGTGCCGATCCAAGACTTGGGACGCCGACCGCGATCGAGACCGCGCACATGTTTGGCCGCAAGGATCTCTTGGCGGTGTTGGGTGCAAAGGAGGGCGATGTGGGTGGGGATGTGCCTACCCCGCCTAGTGCTCTCCCCAAAGACACACCATCGTCCTAATTGCCGGCGTGAGGGACCATGTGGTGGGTGATCAAGCAGCAGCAGTCATCGTCGTCGTATGTAATAGAGTTGTACATTTCACAAACAAATTAGACCTTTCAAAAATGCAAATGAGAACATGTACGTATGTCTCCATGAATGGCTAGATCCCCAACCAGACATGTCCGAGTTTACACCGCACCCATCTCCTTTCCAAGCACCTTCAAACACTCCTTTGCCAATGCCCTCGCATCCACCTCCACCACTTTCCCATCCCCCTCCGGCGCACCGATACGCCCTTGTGGACCCCGACTCTCGCCTGCATCTCGACCATCCACCAACGGACTCGCCACGGATACCCACGCAACAGGCGTCTTTCGCGGTATCGATGCAATCTCGCACAACACCGGATAGAAATAAAACAAGTGCGCAACCGACGATCGTTTCACCACGTCCGCGATGAGCGCAGATGGTGGCAGATTCGGATCCACAGCTAGTCGCCCATCACATACGACACGCGTCAGTGTCCGAGAGAAACCAGACAGAAGAATACATACCGGGTGGTGAGGTACTGTTTGCGGACGGTGCGTCGGAGAACGCAGCCCAGAGCGTTCCCGTCCACAGTCGTAAATCT
>MU130838.1:19266-66137 GCA_015039435.1 Imleria badia
AGACAGAAGAATACATACCGGGTGGTGAGGTACTGTTTGCGGACGGTGCGTCGGAGAACGCAGCCCAGAGCGTTCCCGTCCACAGTCGTAAATCTAACAGTTTGCGCAACACGTAGAGCAGCTCGTCTTCACGTACCCTACATTCGCGATCAGTCAGTCACTTACACCACTAATGAACGATTGCAATCACCTTGGAAAAGGCAAACCACCGCGAAGCGCCTCGTCCGCGATATAACCCACCATGGCCGTCTTGCATCGGTCCAGCAACGACGGCAAACACAACGCAGCTACCCTCCTCCTCGACGGCTCCTGGTCTGCATCCGGGGACGTCACCACAGAGGAAAGGATCTAAAAAAAGCCAAACACGCACCGTTCGTGACGTTGGAACAAATCAAAAGAAGCAAATCAAAACACCAATATGAAAAACGTTCCCTCGGAACGACCTCTTCCGTCGCCGTACTCCCCACGCTCTCCAAATCCAACTTTTCAAACTCTTCTCGTGCGTCTCCAAGACCCGGTGAGCTCGAACGTGGCGTGTGAAAGGGGAAGTTGTACAATTGGCTCCCTTGATGGAGGATCTTGGCTAGTTGACCGACGAGGTAGTCTGGGACGCGTGGGCCGCCTAGGTGAGGGACGAGATCGATCTCGAGCGAGCTGATCAGCGCAAGGTCGAAATTTTCTTCCGCCTCTTGTTCCTCTAGGCTAAACGTCTCCGCCAAAGAACTGCAGTAAAGCGTTCAGTCGAATCAACGTCACTCAATCAGAGACTGCGTACCAATCCGCGAGAATACCACCCCGGAAACCTTCGGTAATCTGCCTCCAGATCGCTTCGACCCGTGTATCCGATATCGCTAACGTAAGAAATAAAAGATCGGGATCAGTCCAACGTGAACGCGCCAAAAAAGAAGCGCACCTTCTCCCAGTCTCAACAACGCCGTCACACATTCCGTCACGACGCGTAAAAAACACGTCGTTGCCGTCTTCCACAACGGCACGTCCTTGCCAAACCTGGACGGCGCTGGACACTCATACTTGAGTTTGATCGGAATTCCATACGCCTAGCGCCATACACGAATGAGAATCCAGACGGTGACGACGTGCAGGGAGCGCCTACCGAGAGAACGGCCTCGAGCGTCCCACCTTCGTATATATCGGCGTTATCCTTGAACTGCATATACAAGTCGACGAGCGTCGGCATCGTCTTTTTCGATAGCCCAATGTACGTGATGTGCTTGCGCGTGGACGTCGGCGCGGGCGTTTCGGAGGCAGACGCGAGTATAGGGTGGGGGACGTGGAATCCCGCGAGGAATGCGAGCGAGCTGAACTCGGCGAGGTCGCGCATAACCAGCGATGGCACGCCAGACTCAGCGAGGTCAATGGTTTGGACAATGTCGATGACGGACGCCTGAAGTGTTGCATGAATACAAAGCAATGAATAGACCGTCGCCGCCGTACTCTCACTCACCTGCACCGGCGTCAGCGAGTCCACGTCCGGCCTGTAATCCGGGGACCTGGGGTACGTGAGGACGCCTATCACAACACGCGTCAGAAGTGACGAAACGAAATCGCCATGACACACCTTTCAAAATCTCCATGAGGCGCGTCAACCGCGCCAACGACCACTCGGTACGCATATGCTGCCGACTTATCCGCCGTATCGTTCGAACGACATCGAGAAACGCCACCAGGCTTTCCTGCGTAAACGCCCGATGCGAACCGGCCATGTCGCTCCCACGCCGTGGCGAGAAATGCGACGCGCCCCCGCCCTGCAACACCGCACCCCCGATATCATCCCAAGCTTGCCAGGCACACTCCAACGCCTCTGCGACGCGGGGCTGCGTCGCTTCGTCCGTAGCCTCCGACAGCGACCCGATAGCCTTGTCGAGGCACTGTAACGCAGGCGTACTCAGCGGACGTCGGTCCAGGAGAACCGTATCCTGAATGTCAGCGACAAAGACTTTCCAAGCGTCCGAAAAGGTCGAGAGTTGCATGATCTTGGACACGGCAAACTCTTTGATGATCGACCCGATCGATTGCAACGCCAGACTTTTTGATTCGTCCCAGGCCTGATCCGGCGTCGGCCCCGACGGTTGCGCCAGAGACGGACCTACGTTCTCAGGAGGAATCCGTCGTGTCTCGACCGAAATTGCATCCAACAACGGGAACGTGATCTTCCACAAACAGTCGTTCCACGTGTCCAGACTGAGTGTCGCGCCGTAAAGTTGCATGGCGCGAAACAATGTCTGAATGGCGCCGACGCGAACCTCGGGACGCGCATCGGTACATAACCCAAGGACTTCGAGGAGCAGGAACAGCCACAACGCGTTATACTCCGGTTCTTCTTCTGCGTCTTTGCGTTTGGACTGTATCGAGTCGGAGACGCTCCAGAGTAAGCTCTCGGCTGCAGTGAGCGCGATATTCGTATCCGCCTGTCGACCAAACTGACCCAGCGTGCTGATGCACAGACGGAGGTCTTCCGGCGAGAGCGACGACACCGAATCGCACACCAGCTTCAGGGACTGGAAAGCGATCTTGACGAGGGCCGTATATCCGCGTTCGTTATTGTACCCCAGGAGTAGCGGTCTGGGGCGATGATCTTGCAACGACAACGTACTCACCGAGTCGCTGGAGATGGTGCGCGTGAGCACGGGCGGTTTGCAGATGCTACCGAGCATTTCGAATATGCTACCCCATCCCACGACGAGCGTGTGCCCGGATGCCTGTAGTATTTGATGCAGTGCTTCGAGCCCCATACGACGTAGCTCGACATTCGTGCTTGTACCAGCGGCGCCGGCTTCGGACGTGGGCACGATCTGTTTGGAAAGGACGTCCAACACGCGGCGCTGAGCTGTGGCCTGGAGATCCCCGGAGCTAGATAGGTTGCGGGGAACGATGACTAATATATCGTCGAGGACGCGGGCGGCTTGAACACGGATAGCCTGCGGTGCAGAAGGTAGACTGATAATATATAGCAGGTGGCCAGTGGTCGTGTTCCAAGCGACTTCCGGATCTCTGTAAATGAGTCGGTGGATGTTGAGCATGGCGACTGTACCCAGTCTTTCCACCCCAAAGTCACCCGAGCGCTTTGAGACAACGGATCGTGATGAGCTCGTAACTTCAAAACACCGTACAAACCAAACTCACCAAAGTCCTCGGCAAATGGATGCCGCTAACACGCCTCCGATGGAGAAGGTCGTTTCGAGGAGAAAGAGTAGCAGAAGAAACGGAAGAAGCGAGTTCATCGGTACTCTCCACCTCGCCGAGCGTCCCCGTCGCATCGGATTGCATCCCAATCATCTCCGAGCTCAGCTTACACAACGCATTCACGAAATCTTGAAAGGCTGAATCTTCCAAATTCTTGGAAGCCTCAAAGAGACGCTGGATGGCAAGCTGGACGTTGTCGGGGTCGATATCTGCCAAAAGCGGATGTCGTGCGGGTTGTGAGGGGTGCGCTGATTTTGCTGCGTCGGATGTACTTCCCGTTGCTCCAGAGACCGACCTGCTCGGCATCCCGGGACCACCGGGGAACGTACTTGCTCTTCTTGCAGAAGAAGCTTGTGAGCCTTTCATCGTGAGGACATAGTCCGCGTTTTGAAGCGCCTCCATGATACTGTACCAACTCCCTCCGAGACTGCCCGCGAGGAAAAGGGAACTTGAAACCAACACCTTCAAGCAGACGAGGTTCCGCTCCGATAGCCCTGGCGGTTGCACGGGTGCAGTGAGTCCCAAGTTCTCCGTAAGCGATACTGCCGAACGAGGCGTTGAGGGCTCGATGTAGGACTCTAAGCTTGCGACTACGCGGGACGGGATGGCAAACTTCGCGAGGCTCGTGAGGAACGCATCCCTAGGCGTCGTCAGGGCGAGCATTCCGGAAACATTTGTCATCGCCTGATAGCTTGTGAGGACACCCACGAAAAGCTCGTCGGACAGGTTGGTCGAAATGACAAACGACAAGGCTGCTAGCAGCGCTGGCCAGCCGTTATCTACCATCGAGCGAACGATGCGAAGGTGTCGCGTCGCGGGTTCATCCGGAGGTAAAGTAGCCAGATCGAGGGCTGGCGGGGCGCGCATAACTGGGTCTCCGGCTGCGCGCGGGCGTTGTACCACGATGGAGGTGTAAAGAGGCCCGGTGAAAGAGGCGAAGCCTTCGCACAAGGAGACAATGCATTGGACTCCGAGGAGGTAGACATAAGAGTCGGGTATCGGAGGGGAGTCTGCCTTGTCCAGTTGGTCTATGCTATAGCGATATTCATTTCAGTAGCACATGGTGACTGTAACGGGAACATACCATTGTAGCTTCATTGCTGACGTTTGGACACTCAAACCGGCTCCAGCTCCAATCATCCCAACGACGCCAGAGACGGTCGCACTCGCTGCGGTGGCAGCTGCGTTCGCCACCATCCCTGCTACCCCACCCACGTCGAGACCGTAACTCGAACCACTTTCGGGATGCGAGTGCGTCCCAACCCCCATCATTTGAGAGCTCACACCAAGTAGACCGGGTTTCTCGGTGACTAAGCGTTTCAACGAGCTGATCAGGGACGAAAAGACCTTGGAACCGGACTCTTCTGCATCATAGCGATCCCAGATATTACGAATCAACTCCGCGTCACTGCATAGACTGCGAAATCCGTCTGTCAGCCGGAACGGATTCTACATCAATGAATTGGACGAGCATACCCTCGCATGATCTCCATGGCGAGGATCCGTGTCCAAACCGGGCGAGATCCAGAGTGATCAGTCGGAATTGAGTCTGTATCGTCGGATAT
The DNA here is from genome assembly GCA_015039435.1 of Imleria badia. Lineage (NCBI taxonomy): Eukaryota > Fungi > Basidiomycota > Agaricomycetes > Boletales > Boletaceae > Imleria > Imleria badia. Next base: position 24,036 of record MU130838.1, read on the forward strand.
CATTCTAATCAATAACATGAGGAACACTTCAGCTTCTGTCTTCAACTCAAACGAGAATTGTTTCAAAAGCAAGAACACAACGCGCGTGCACCGGAGCGTCAAAGGGAACACGGCCCTGTCTGACAGCGACTTGAGCAACATGGGGCAAAGGTGGTGTCTAAGGAGCATCAAGAGTTGTTCGTGCTGCAGTATGGTCAGAATAATGTCATGTAAAGTAACGATATGCATACCTTTCGGAACAGTTCGTGATAATTCGTAAGAACGCTCTCGATCAGCTCGAGCGCAAACGTCTTGTGTAGATACTCGAGATTGAGGAAATGGGGTTTCTCCGAGTTGGCGAGTAGACACAAATCCTCAAAGACGGCATACGCGTCTCTCGCGAATGGCCCCAGGGCAGCCGTGGTTCCGTCAGGAAGAACCACATCTTCAAGTAGCTTTGGATCCGGCGAATCTTGCTTGTCTTCTTCAACCATCTTGTCGACGACAAACATTACCAGTTGACGAAGCGTAGCAGCAGCGGTAGATGACACTACCGCAATCCGAGAATCTTGTAACTTGAAGCACAGAAGCAGTGCCTATATATCACGTTCGGAGGTCGTGTTTTCTTTGATATCAAAGCATCAAAACATACCTCGCCCAGCAACTCTGCATGAACAGACGGAAAGTTCGTTATAAGCGAGACAAGCGTTTGGAGAATACGGAGCTGGATATCCACGCCTTGACTCATTGCATCGCTCATGGTGTTGATGATCAAAGGCACGGCAGACTGAGGGACTGCTTTCAGAGCAATGAGCCGCTGAAGCGACCCAAGCGATATCGCGACGACTTTTGCATTCTTGGTAGCGCATCCCATAAATACAGGTCGTAGGAGATCATCGGACTGTGCACCATCTTCGACGAATGAGACCAGACACGACGAGAACGGTGATGCATGAACCACGAACCCACCAGATGCGAGTGCGGCCGTAGCTTGCTCCGGGGAGGACCTAAGGATTACGAGCGATTTCTCCGCAGCCTGTCCGATCGTGAGCGACGCTGATTAGAGACTCATCGAGGGTTGGCTGACCTCGCGTATTTCTGGGTGTTTTCTCCTGGACTCGCTGGCCAAAGACTGCGGTGGTGCGTCAGTTACAATCGATCGATGCCCGAACGCGTCAGAACGGCTCGTACTTGCAACTCTGTCACTAGGAACGCTAGTGAGCTCATTCTTGCTTCAATCCGTCCCTTGACCAGTCGTTTAAAAGTCGGTTATAAGAGATAATAAACGTCGTCCAGTGTCGTGAAGGTCGTTGTCTGTGTCAAGCAGAGGCAAAAGCTGCGTATTGGATGTACTTAGTGTTGATGACGTTGGACTCGGACAAATCATGCTTACATAAACAGAAATGTTTTCCAATAAAAATGTAAGTTATTAGACTAACTAGACTTCCTTATCGTAGATAATAACGAAGAAGCAAGAGGGTCAAGATGGATATACAACGTGCGATAGAATATATACATATGCCAAAGCTCAGCGCTCGAGCGCTCAACAACTAGAGTCATCTGCCACCCGGGCACGGAACTCAGAGACCACGAGCTTCGAGACGGCTCCGGAATATTTTTTGGAACCCAGGAACGTGGTCAAAGTCCATGAGAGTGTAGTGCTGTCCTGGGACGTCCGTGTACGTTGGCTCTCCACGGCTAAACTCTCCCCACGGCTTGAGCTGCTTGTTCAACCAATCTTCCTTGGATCCACTAAGCGGAATGGCGTAGAACACATCAACGACAGCTATGAAGGGAACAAACAATAAGCAACGACTTTGACGACACGACTGTGGAAAAACTTACAAACTGAGCCGCCTGGGTTGTACTCCTTGCCACACTCGATAAGCGATCCAGCAATGTCAACCCAGTGGTCGAGCTTTTCGGGCGTGAGTTGTAGCTCGATAAGACGCTCAGGGGGGGACAACGCCCAGACAGCGGCCAACTGCTCCTTGCGAGATAGAGACCGCAACGATGGTGCGAGGTCGTTCGCATCTTGCTTCGACACGAGACCGAGGAAGTAGGACAAATTGAGCATACCGCCAGTCCAGTCGATCTCATGCATACGATCGGCGATGTGCGGTGGAATGTTGATGAGACCAGTAAATTTAACTTCTTCTCCCATAGCTTCGAGACGCTTGGCAACTTCAAAGGCAACGACACCGCCATATGAGTAACCGGCGATAGCGTAAGGACCACGAGGCTGAGTCCGTTTGACAGCGGCGGCGTAGGAGGAAACCATCTCATCCATGGATGTAAAGAATGGATGACCGGGTTCGAAACCACGAGCGCGGAATGCATAAAAGGGTCGCTCGTTGTGGAAGTACTTGGCGAGGTTCACGAAGATAAGAACTTCGCCGACACCGGGATGAACCATGAAGATGGGAGTCTTGTTCCCGGTAAGGTTGAGGGGTACAATGGGATCATACTCTTCCGCGTTGACACCCTTGGACTTCAAGGCGTCGATGTAGTTGGCGAGATTCGATACGACAGGGTGCTTGAGAATCTGAATGGTTGGGATGTCGGCAATGTCGAAGGCAGATTCGCCCTCTCTCTTGAGACGGATGACATCGATGGAGGTACCACCAAGTTCAAAGAAGTTGTCCGCAGCAGAGATATCCGCAACGTCCAAGTTGAAGATGTCAGCGTAGATACGCGCGAGCGTCTTCTCGGTCTCACTCGCAGGAGTGACAAATGAGGCTCCACGAGCCTCACCGAGCAGCTCTTCGGCACGGGCAATGTGCTTGGCGAGCTCACCCTGTTTGAAACGGGCGATAAGACGAGAGCGGGAGAGCTTTCCGAGCGTAGTCTTCTCCATCTGGTTGAGGGGAATGGGAACGATGTGCTGAGGAGGAAGCGTGATCATTTTGACAGAAATATCGCGCATCGCACGCTGAGTGGCGGACAACCTGAAAGATGCATCCTCGCCATCCAGATCAAACGAAGGCGAGTAGAAGATGACGAAACCCTCGGTTTGTTGCCCAGGAGCACGGTAAGGTGTAGCGGCAAGGAAAGAGTGGGTGACACCCTCCACGGTTTGGAGATGAGTCTCGAGCTCAGGAATACCGTAGGAGACACCGTGAACGATGACGGTTTCCTTGATGCGTCCACTGAGTCTCAACGAACCATCTTGGATGATACCCATGTCACCAGTGCGGTACCAACCGCCCTCTACGAACGAAGACTCGGTGGCTTGGGTGTTGTTATAGTACCGAAGGAACACCATGGGTCCACGGACTTGAAGCTCTCCACTCTCACCGTCGGGACGAGCGGTAACGCCGTCCTCAGGACTGACGATGCGCATCTCGCATCCCGGGTTTGGAACGCCGAGTTCCAAGAACTCGAACTTGGGTTCAGAAACAGAGACGTCGGCAGGGTTGTAAATGCATCCGGCACTGCGGAGAATTTGTTAGAATAGTATCCCTTTGAAGAACACTCCGTACTTACCAAGTCTCGGTCATACCGAAACCAGGAGAGATGACAAAGGACAACTTGGAGGGTTCGCGGGTGAGATTCTTGAGCGTGGCAACGAAGGCCTTGGCAGTCTTTGAGACGACCGCCTCACCACCACTGTTTATGCGCGTGATGGAGGACAGGTCAAAGGTCCCGAAGATATCTGTTCTCTTTTCAAAGTCCCGGGTAAGCTTGGCGAGAAGGAAGTTGGGAGCAAAAGTGATATTGATAGACCTGGCTTCAATCAAACGGAGGAAGCGCAGGGGTTCGGACAAAATGACGGATGCGTGCACGTGGAGCTGAGATGCGCCGTACAGCAAAGGAGCAACGTGCATCTCAAGCGATCCAGCAACATGGTCGAACCCAACCCCTGTTGATAACACGTCAGATTGGAAGAATAGGCTAGAACTTGTAAGTACTCACAGTTCAGGATGTTGGACTCGGAAGACAATCCATACGCGATACCCTTGGAAGCGCAAGCAGCCAAGATAGTTCGGTGGGTGTGGACGACCACTTTTGAGAACCCAGATGATCCCGAGGTCAAGAAGAAAATAGCTTCGTCATCAGGCTGAACAGCTCGAGCGACCCAGTCAGCCGATACGCTATAGCCCTCAGCTGCGATTCTAAGCTCGGAGAGGAGATGGATATCCAATCCGGGGATAGATCCCACTTGGTCTGCACCGGCCTCGCTAGTGAGCCAGGTAACCGAGCGAGTGACGTTTGTAACGTGGGCAATGTGGGATTCCTTGTGAGCCTGCTGTGCACTGAGCGCAGGCTGCAGGCACGGGACGTAGCCGGCGAGGAGACAAGCCCAGACGGCAGCCATGTTGTCCTCGTGTTCTGTCAAGTAAACAAGAATGATGGACCCGGCAGGCTTGTTCAACTCCGCGAGAGCACGAGCGAGGTTTCGAACGCTCTGGTTGAACGAACTGAAAGTCTTGGTCTGGATGGAGGTGTTATGAGCGGAGGAAGTAATGAAGCTAAGCTCGTGCGATGGGAACCGCTCAGCGGCGTGAGATAAGACATCGATGAGAGTAGCTGGCTCGTAAGAAGGTTGGTCTGCGGAGAGGGAGGCTTTGAGGCTCGAGATGACGTCGGGTGTGATTGGAGCAGAGGTTGCAACTGGCGCCATTGTATACTAGATGATAAGGAGGAACAAGAAAAAAAATCTAGGAGTGCTAGTGAAGCAGGGATTATAAGACGGAGTGCAGAATATGATGGGATTGTCTTTACCTTCCTCGATCGCGTTTTATAGGATTGGACCATCGTGATCCATGCTGACTTGACGTGAACCAGTATTGGATACGCCGCACACGATCTGACTCTTGCGGGCGCGGCGTATCGAGGCTGTAAATGACCAAATGCTACAATAGTGCGGCCCAGAAGAAACGGTGGGTTACGACACATTCCGCTTGGCCCACATGCCAACGGTTGGCTAGTTGAGCGAGGCAATGGCTAGCGCTGACTAGCAGTCACCGCATTGCTCAAATCTTCCGACGGAAGGATGCAGTCGCTCTGTGACTTGTTCATAAGACCTTGCACTTACTGAAAATGGGAGAGCAAGAACCTGAGCCACTCCCAAATTGGCGTCTGCCAACCAATATACACGCAATCATGGTAATCGCTCGGCACCTCGCTGAAAGCACAGACCTCGGGGAAGTTCAACGTTGCATGGTAGAGTCTTCGACCTTGGGCTGAAAACTTGTCGATCGATCGGGACATGAGTGGATACCGACACAGCAAAAGCGGTTTTTGTGAGGAATCCAAAGACTTGGTTCATCGGTAGCACGCTTGCAGTATAGCAGCAATTAGCTTGGCACAGATTACATTGAGCAAACGAGTTTCCTGTACCTAACTGCTTAAGCAGTGCATTCATGCTTGCGTTGATGTAGCGACCGCATCGAGTAACAGATTTGCTTGCCAAGGCTCGTGATGAACAGGATAGCATCCAATGTGCAGTGTGGTGACGGAGAAAGATGGAGAGCGAATCACTTCAAGTTGTGTCGCGTCACCGTGCGAGGCAGTGGGTCGCCGGGCAAAGCGTCACTTGGACATCGCTTGGACACCGCGGCGCACTACAACCGGGTCGTCTGAGTCACACGGACGCGCGAAGACTGAGCTCACTGGAAACCTACCGTGGCCGACGGCAGGAAGCAATTACTGAGACATGCAAACAAGCAGAACTGGACCACGCTCTCTATGGGCGGCTATCATGGACGTACTACCGAGATTTGGGATTACCTCAAGCTGGCAACTTACTGACTCCTGAGTCGCATTACCGACTTTTGCGCGTAGATCAGGAAGATTGAAAGTGATTATTTGATACAGATGATGGAGTCCTCTATAAGACTCATGATATGAAATTTAGTGTTCTAGTGGTCATAGATCGGTTCGCCGGCCCATGAATATTACCGCGCCGGCACATCGGAGTCCGGGTTCTAAATAAGAAGGCGGCGGAGGGAGAGCGCGACGCCGCAGAGATGACCAAGTCTGGTCACATGGTGTCCCATCGCCTTAGACAAGAATAACCATCATAGTCAAAGCTGCTTGCCGGGTTGCACGAGCATCGGCCATTAGCCCAGCGCTGTACGTTGATAGGACAATGCGTAAAGGGTGGGTGTTCATACCCGATATCATCGAAAAAATGAATGGAGCTACGCGGGAGAAATAGAGAGGCGGCGATCGAGTGTACGGGCGCATCTCCCCAACGCTGTGTTGATCGATCAGTCATCGCACGCTCAGCGGACTGCGCCGGTTGTAGAGGGCGGCGGGGGAAAGGGTGGGAACTTGCCTCGTAGTAGAACCCCCCAGCCTGATCGAGGAATTCAAAGAAGGACATGTACGTCTCTCCTCGCCAGAAGTCCATGTCTGCAATCTCGAAGTTGGACCAAACTAGCGTTGTTCCAGATAAGTCTGACGAGAAAGGGCAGTCAGAGGCTCGGAGCTACTTACAATGACACAGGTTGTAATTGGTTCCATCATCGTCAGAGATAAATCCGAGGGCACTGTCCGGATTCAGTGTCTGTGGATGAGCCCTTGCGAACGCTGCATGACAAATTGCACCGTGATTTCTACAATGACTCAGTGGCGCAGGGTCAGACATACCTTTCACCGTCTCCCACAGGGAGGGTATTGTGGCCTGGAATTCATACAATGAAATCGTGAAGCCTGGTATCACATCCGTGAGTATCAGGCCAACAAAAATTTAGAAAAAGGTCATAACACCACACCACGTCTGCAGTGAAGAGAGCAATTGTACCCGACCTACCATACGTCTTGTTGTAATTCTGCATGAACAGAAGAGGGTCTGAACGAATATCACAATGAAAGCGGACAGATGGCCTGCATATCGTTCGCTCACGCCCACATTCATTGAGGTTAGGGAAGGAACTCACTCGATCCTCCAATAGTACCTAGCCGTGTGGTTTGGAGTAAGTGAAATTGCACACAAACCTAGTCGGAACCTCTTACCTGTACTTTTGGAGCAGTGGATGCCTGAAGAAAAACTTCCAGAAATTGACTCAGTGCATCAAGCGTGTCACAACATTGCACTCACACCGGAGTTGAAACGACACATGTTTCGATAGGGAAGGCTACCTATACGAGATGAGTCGATGATCGGGTATTTGATACGTTAGCACTGTGACATACCTCCATAGATAACGTTGTCCTGTTCCATCTTCTTCCTAGCATCTGCAGCCTTTTGCTCATCAATCCATGATGGTGCATACCAATGATCATGTGGTATGATCCCAAACTTCATTTCGGCAGACGATAAGACCGATACGCGTCTCATAGGGGATAACTCAAAATCGTGCACTTGTTCGTTCATCCTGGCTGAAGGAACATACCTTCTAAATTCATCGTCAAAGGGTTCCTCGTTTAGAAAAATATATGGATATCCATAATCGCGGTTAAACCGATCTTCGACGCTTCGGACGCTCTGGATGACCCCATCGAGGTCGGAGTTTCGACAAAGAATGACAAACGTTGCATTTGCTCTTTCGGGTGTCACCGGCACGTCCAGGGTAGTAGTGTCACTAGTGTGTGGCGTGAAGTCGGCGAGCGGGGGGGAATCATAACTTGAGTGAGCGGGAAATATTAGAGCGGTTGGAAAGCTATTATAGTGAATGCTGGTCGTGACTAAAAGCACTGCCTGAAATACAGTAGGACGGAACGTCAAGGTCTCGACAGGTCCGACGAAATTAAGAATACACTCACGAGAAGAAAAACAACTACGAGCACATAGCGAATAGGTATGGCCATTACAATGGCACCAGGGAGTAGTAAGAAGAAACAATAAGACCGTGTAGTGATTCGTAGTCCAGCTGTATATAGTATCGCTAAATCTGGGGTCAAATCGCCAAGCCCGTTGACGCGGAGGACTGCTGCGGGTGGTAAGAGGTGGTAAGCTGGTAAGCCGTGGCGCTTCCGAGTCAGTCGTGATGTGGTGCTCCACTCATGATGTGATGATAAGTAACCCTTTCGGCATATGCACGCAGTTACACGCATAATTAACTCACGTGGCTTGCCATGCCACGTTGAAACATGTCACGATGACATCGCAACCACTTATTTTTCTTCGACTCTTCTGTCTCATCTCTATCAGGATATTATATCACATATTTTCGCTGAAGTGACAGTTCAATGTTGCAAGAATCTGGTGTAACTCTTTGGGGAACCTTGCGCAATTAATGTCCAGGATATCTCGTCTTGTTCACCACTGACAACGTTTGAAACACGGGTTCCCGCGCAACGGAGTTGGCACAACTTGACAGTGGTAACCACCTAGCTCCGCTCGGACAGGTGGGAGAATGCACGAAATGCTTGCGAGCTCTGCGTTTCATGCTTCTGACAGGCACCCCTTCACGAGCTCACCTGCTCTATCCTGGCTCATAGCATCAAATTGAAATTACTCCCACGTACCTGGTCAACTGCCCCAGACTGCCTCCGACTCATCCGCGAGTTTTTACGCAGTCTGCTGGAGTCGTGGAAAACCAATCTATCATGCCCATCAGTCACCTCTGGTTTTAAAAAAGGTCAACATACACACTGTGTGGCCAGTAAACATGAACAAATAGCTTCAGCGAGGCTTAAAAGCCAATAACGTATTATATAGCGACAACAATGACAGTAGACAATATATACATGATCTCGAATAGGAAACAACGATCGGTGTCTTGAGATTATTGATAGATCGTCTCCTTGTGAAATCTGACCCTGCAGACACTCACTTCGAACGCCAAAGTAAAACACCCAACTCCAAACCTGCTAAAGCGTAACATCAAAACTCGACCGCAGCGAAAGGGTGCGTATTGGAGTTATCCCCGATTGAGGTGTCGGCGCTGATTTTGTACTGTAGATTGACATCATTTCCAGGCGTTCGAGATCAACGGTAGTCAGAGTATCCATGACCGTTGGCGAAGACGAAGACTCTCGGGATTTCTCTGTAAGATCGTCATGGCTACTTTCGATATCCTCACCATTCCGGAAGAAACGGTAGGCGCTGGATACCAAGACGACGAGATTGCAGATTATGAGATCCACGGCACCCTGTTGCACATGAAACGCGTTTCGATCAAAGCATGGGGAATCAGCGCACCTCAATATTGGTGGTCATACCAGCCATAAACCCCGGAACTGGGATCAAGAACACGACATGGACTGTGCTCACCACGGCGCTGAGCAAGCTCATCGCGAGGATGCAGAGCATGAGAATCCGCTCGTTCCTGCGTAGCCTCACCCCCCACAGTATCAGAGCCGGTAATGCAACCAAGATTATCTCAGAAACAATATTGGCTGTCCAGGAATTCGTTAACCCAAACTATAAGCCTTTAGGAAGGGGAGGAATTACTTGTGAATTCAATTATCGCTATTGGGAGCCCAAGCGGACATCGAAAATTTGGATGGTTATACCACGACGTGTCCGAACCGCAGGTATAGACCTTGGAGGTGGCGCACAGCGCCCACAATAAAACAAAAAAAAATAGCGAAGCCACTGGCTATACGCCGTATCCGACCGAGGATGAGTCTTATTAGGGAAAACAAGATGCTCATGCGAGCCGCCCTGAACATATAACGTGTGAAATTGCGCAAGTGGGGATGGAACGGGATGGAACGGACCAAATCAAACTCGTGTATGAAAATGATGTTAACCATACCGAGGCAATATGAGATTCCTGCGACATATACGGATGATCACCTGCGGGCGACGGGCAAAATATGTATTCTGTGACATTGGGGAAGAACGGACTGCAAAAGAACATACGCTCTGGCAAGGTCAGTATCCAAATCGACACGGCACATATGACATTGAGGCATAATGCCAGGGCAGTCCATGCATCTTCCCACCAGAGTCGGTGCAGACGTATCCGAACCCACAGTCGTAAGCAGGCCAGAAGAACAATTGGTCTGATTCACTCAGTCTATGCCAAATCGTTCAAGTTCTTACTTGTAATAACAGCAATGGAATGCAAGACTGTGACGAACACTGCCGTACATATGCCAATCAAGTCGGATCCCTTGAGGAGAGAAAGAGATACTCACCTAAGAGAAAGTATTTGACGTGTGCGCTTGAATACTCCGCCGACATCCTTCATGAGATATCCAGATCCACAGAAGGATGCTTGTTGTAAAGAAAGAAAAGAAAGAAAGATGCTTCGAACGCCAATCTCACTCCAAGCCTGCTCATAGAAAGGGAACAGAACCTGCGTAGGGATAAAGAAACAGAACCTGAGGAATGACCATGAGTGATGACCGAGATATGTATTTAGTGTGTATGATGCCCTGGAAAAAGACCCGCCAGGTCCAACAAGCTTTTCGTAAATTTCAGGTTTGAACCCTGCGAGTCTGCGACACCCGAGCCTGTTGTGTGAGAAAACACCATTTATTTAGCAGACAGATGATCAGTACTTGCTCGGAAAGCCGTCTCAGATGATTGACATAAGTACCTGCGTGACATTGAACTTTGAACTGCTTTTGTCCTTTACGATCCACGTCCCTAGACTCCCTACATATCACGATGACTGACACGCGCTCGAGGGAACCCGGGAACATGATATTCAGTGATACGTCGGAGAAATCCGAATATGCTGGGGCAGAGGCTGCAGAGCTCACCGTGACCAAGGGCCGACCATGCGGTAACTGCAGTCTCGTGGAAAACGGGGAGACAAGGTCAGGACTCGCAAGTCACGCGAGCTTCCCACTCCCCTACCCGGCTTCTTTGCGGATTCTTTCTGGCCCTCACAGGGTCAGCAGTGGCAGCCAGGTCCAAGGCACCACAAAGATAGTGCTTCGTCAACCATGTGTGCAATCATACCGAATACGGAAGACCATTACTCCTTTCTTTCTACTATGACAATACTTAGTTAGGATTCCCTCAGGCTCGGCCATTGTATGAGCAATAGACACTAGTAAAGTTTTCTACTGTTTACTGTTGTCTATGGAACCACTTGAGCGCTGATGAGAAAGTCACCAAATGGCGGCCGGAAAACCTGTCAAACCTTGGATCGAAGAACGTAAGACAAAGCTGCAGTGAATGTTCGTGCATGTACGTAGGAGAGAGATGATGCCAAAATCGAGGAGGGGGCCGAGGTCAATAAAATGGCCAAATCGTATCTCAGAAAGCACCTGGCATGGTCGTAAAAGGAGTGGTAGAGATGAACAAAACGAATTAAATCGCTCTAAGAGGGCCCGGGTCCGCGTCTGGGACGGAGAGTATATGTACTAATTAGGAGAGAGGCTGTAACCGTAACTGGAACAGGTTGATCTGAACTGTGAAGACCCAGTCGAGGGTGAAAACACCTTTCTTTTCTTCACATCACAAGCTGAACAAGCCTCCAGCGCGCCGGCGACTTTGGACGGGGTGTACGACGACCAGAGAAATGCCAAGTCCGACCGTGAGTCCGATCGCAACAGAGATCAGCTGCAAGGCTGTCTGGAATCCGCTCAGGTAGGAGGAGGACGATCCCGACGTTTGGTCTGACACAAAGTTCAGGAGACCCCCGTTTCCAAGTCCAGAAGGCACTTGGAAAAGAATACCAGTGATCTGTTTGCAGAAAATTCATAGGGAAGTCGTCTTGGCTTCAATCCGTGGAGTACCCACCATGACAACAAAAGCGTTCCCATTGAAAAAGCGCCCGTACATATTGGACACAAATCCGACCGCAAAGGCGCTGAACCCATCCATAAGCATACAACGTGCATCATTATGAAGTGAAGTCGACCTACCCAACTGCCGCGCTGATATCACTCTGGTTCGGAAATTTGGTACTCACGAAATGGTTCGTCACCCAGCCAATCGACGAGATTGCGATGAGTAGGATCTATGTACGCAAATTAGCGTCCGTATATGCGGCAAAGTGTGGTTGTTCTCCAACCATGTCACTCCAAGTACTCACCATTTCTTTCTTCCACCATGGCGCCATTAGTCTCAAGCTCAGGAATAGCGAATACATCGGTACGGTCAAGAACGCCCACCATAGGCTCGGCGTTCGCTGCCACCACGGTCCCGCGGGGTCATGAGAGTCCACGCATGTATAGTCTATTGGACCAATAATCGACCGTCCGAGTATCCTCTGGTATATCTGGGCGCCGATCGCGAGCCCAAAGCCTAGGAAAAGCGAGTACATGAGGGCGAAACATAATCGAACAGCACCGGCAACCAAAGAACGCGACGAAAGTTCGAGGGACCCGCTAAGCACAATAAAGCCCTATGTATGCGCTCGCATTAGCTGTGTAACCACGAAGTCAGTCGATTTCAGCTGCTTACCGGCAGGATCAACACCACTGAACTGCTGGCAACGGCCGAATAACAGAAATGTTTGGTCGATGCCAATGCAGCACTCAAGAAACTCAAGAGTGTTGCAATGGTAATTTCGAACACGTTCACGTATAGTTCGTTGCGCACGCCGATCAGTTGAATCGCAACGAGGAGTGCACCGAGAGGTGCCGATGCGAGACAGTCGATGAAGGATCCCGAGAATGCGACAGAACAGATGGAGGCCGAGCACATTCCCCCAACGATGGTCAGCTGTATGAAGTTATACAGGGGCTCCTTGCGCATCAGAACATCCAACGCAGCCGAAGCCGCAGAAACTGACATGGTGTCGTGAATGACCTAGAAGCCAAGGTAAGTTGCATATAAGCTATCAAAAATCCATTTCACGCACGTTCCAGTACAGTGAATGTGCTTCCCCAAGCTTCTCCAGATCCAACGCACTGCCCTGTCGGATGAACTTGACATTGCTTGTTCCCGTCGCGCTGTCCTCGAATGAGATAAGCATCACGTCCGGCAGGTACATGCAGCTGAGCTCGAGATCTAACACGCGTCCAGTGCTTTGTATCTGCGATGCTAGACGGTGCGAAGGGCCACCGAACATCATCATGGCACGGGCAAGCTTCATGATAAATTCCTGCCTTTGAAGAATCTCAGCCACGTGCCTCGTAATCTAGCGAGATTTCAGTTAGCTGGTAAAACAGATGAAAACGGGTGACACACATAAACCTCTGCCTTTCTTCTTTTGCGTCGTATCTCCTTTTCTCGCTGTTTCTCCCTCTCCTTTCGCTCCTTCCTCTCCTGTTCTTTGATCCGCTGGGTTTCTTTCTCGATATGTTTCAGATCGAAGTAGTCCTTCTCACCAAACTCATCCACAGGAGTGCCTCCCATGCTCGCAGTCCCGGGTGTCGCAGTGCCGCTCTCGCCTGGCGTATTAAATCCCCTTTCCGTACCAGGATGAGATGGCGATAACACTCTGAGATGACCCGGGGACAGATGCATGACCAACGGAAGATCCTTCAACCTGCCAGTCCATCCCTTGCGTTCTCCAGGGGTAGAAACAGGGTGTTCATGACCCCCCTTCGGCCTGTCTTCCGGACCTTCCGAATCCCCAGTCGGAGACGCTACGATGGTAGCGCCAGGCGTATCTGGCAAATCTGCCTCTCTTTCATTTTCCTCGCCCGCACGATGATACGTGGTTGCGATACCAGTATCTGTGCTGCGTGCGCGTCGGAGGCCGCGATGGATTACATTGGGGGTCCTCTCCACGACTTTCGGAACTTCTTCTACAGTGTATCTCATGAGGTTATACCCTGCCTTCTTCAAATTTGGTGCGAGTGTAGCCTGCTGCGGAGCAGCTGCTCCCGTGAGCGTACTCGCTCCGGCAATGAGGGCGGCAGTTGTGGGGGGAAGGGAGGGGGTCCGGAGGTGCGCAAGGATAGATGAGGCGGATCCCCCCTTCAGGGAGCGACCGAGGCTGAATTTCCCAGTGCGCTTGTCTTTGACGTCTTTCGGTCCTTTCGAGCTGGAGTGATCATGGTTGTCGTGCTGATCGGATAACCAGGGGCGATCGGGTTTCGGAAGGATGCCCTCTTCACTTCCCGCGTCGGAGCTGGCACGACTCCCCCCACCTGGGGTACTTGCGCCGCTCGCGCTCCCCTCATCGTCATGCTCGTGATCGTGGCCGTAGAGTGCCAACAATGTACTGAGTACACCGTTACCAAATTTCGGACCATGGGGGTGACCGCGAAGGTGGTCCTCGGCATGGTGTTGTTGACCATGATGAATATGCACGTGAGGGAGATGCATGACGGGCGATAACCAACTGCCAGGAACTCCTTTGCGCACTCGTCCTGGGCGGTGAGGCTCTCCGTCCGTGAAATCGGTATCGTTCTCTGTGTCAGAGTGGGTATGGCGGCGACGATGGTGATTATGTTTTGTCGCCTTTCCTTTCTCGTCCGTTTCCCTACGGCTCTGATCTTCCTTTCCTTTCTCTCCTTCGTGGACACCTTTCGATTTGGAGGCCTTCTTACCGTTGGGCGAGCGGTGGAGCCAGCCCCAACCACGCCTCGTATGTGCCCTCACCACTCCTGCGGCCTGGTATTCTGCCAATCGTTCGATGTGCCTCTCTCCCGAAATTGCTCCCTCATCTCTGCTCCCTCGCGCCCAGGTCGATCTCCTTCGGAGAGCATTGGGTATTGGCGCGTGGACCGGTAATCCTTCTCGTTCCAGTGGGTCTATCCATACTTCTCCAGGAACATCATGCGTACGTTGCGCAACAAGTGTGGAAGATGAAAGATGGACATCGATATCGTCTACGGTTGGTGAGCTTTGCTCCATGGACGAACTACCCGTGCCTCTAGATTCCGATATTTGTATTTGAGGTGCGCTCGTGGTAGGGTATGGATTATCGCTATGCACGTGGGTCCGAGGGAGGCCTGATAACACAACCGGGGGACTTGTGAATGGGTTATGTTGGGACGCCGGGCCGGAAGTGCCCGAGCGGCGTGGGACGACGGTTTGGGGTGGTATTGAAGGGAGTGCAGTGGATCTTCGCTCTTGTGTGCCCGACTCACTTGGAAGACGCTCCTTCGACTGGTGCTTTTCCAAGGCATTCCTAAGGGTCTCGAATGCAGTGGGCTAAAGATCATTCTCAGCTCCGCCGAAGTAGAATGATTGGAAGACAATAACGTACGTCCAGCCCCATCTCGTCAAGCGCATGAACGCTTTCCCGAGGCGAGGTTTCTCGATTATCGTCTACCCGAACGGCATCAGCACTAGCCCACTGAACACGACGCGGTGTTCTTGTGCCGCTTCTGGGTGCAGTGCCTCCGGCGGGACAGGATTCGTCGGAATGTTGAATTGTTCCCGGGGAAGATGTCATGATGCTAGCGGGCACCAACGGTGATCGATGGTTGGGGATATGCATCGGGTGGCAGAATGAGTGAAGAACGAGAGAGCACCAGAGCAAGAAGGTAAAACATACATTCGTCGATTTCAAAGGACTCGGAGTTGCCAAGCTTTGAAGATAAGCTATTTCCGGAAAAAATCGGGCCGCCGGCGATGTGCGACGGCGGTCGGTGTGACTGGCGGTTGGGAGGGGAAACGATAAGGCGGTTGGGAGGGACGGGGAGGAGTCCTTGAAAGGACAGTGAAAGAAAACGAAGGTGGGCTGGCTGCGACGCCAGCGGTATCGATGAGGGTGGGTAACTGCAGCAATGAGAGAAGGGAAGAAAATAACAACAAAATGAAGCTAGTTCTCGACTGTTACCCAGCACTGTGCGTCGTCCTCTGAGCTGCAGGAAGTCAGAAGGACATGGTGTGGGTAAGAACCCGCAGTTTATGACTCTCGTAACGAAATAATTAGCATCCAGCATTGTTACTTACTTGGTAGTCAACTCACAACGCCGAGTACCCCTGACGTCATTCTAATTTGGCGGCGCCACCTTCCTTCGTTGGCAAGTACCCTACTTCTAAGTTAGTACTTTCGCGTGTTCGCCGCCCTTCGACTCTTGGCGGTGAATAGAATCGGTTAGACGACTCCAACGGTCTAAAGAACACCGCATGCGCAGCGAGTCTGTACTGTACGTCAACGTCTCCGATATGCACAAATAACTTGCGCCCTTTTTTCTGTAACGTTCACGTTAGCTCCACTCCTCGATTTATCTTCTCACTTCTCCCTTGGCAGATGATTTCCCAACGCCACTGAGCATGCTCATGGAGCATATGCAAGAATAGAACTCTATCAGCAACACGGTTGATTATCGATCTATCCCCATGCCCGTCATTCACCCTTTGCGCACGCATCGCATAGCGTTCATCTCGGCGTATTCAACTCGTGTTCTACATCTGGGGTACCATGTTGCTAGGCTTTGCTCCATCACATGTCTCCCACGATCAACTGCGTTTCCTCATCTCGTCGTGTTTTCGCGGAAAGCATTACCGTTTCCCTTGCCCAAGATCAACCCCAAACCTTTTACCAATTCGTTCAGAGCTCCAACGTCGCGATACACTAGATGATCGCAGTGCGCCACCAATTCTCGCACTTTAACTGCACGAGCCTTCTAGCTCGAGTGGGTCATTATCAAACATCGTGCTATTATGAGAGAGCTGATTTCTTCTACTTGCTCTTGTCCACCTCCTCTAAATCCTCCCCTAGCCACTCTCACAAGCAATCTTTCCACAAAATAACAAAGAGGTCACGACTCAACCCGAGGCTAATGGGCATCCACCAACATAACGAATAAGACATCGAGCCGAATTGTAAATACTTCGTTGTAAACATGAAGGGCGCGTTCCCGTCGAATCGGCATATTCGCGCAGTACGGCATCCATGTAGGCTTGGTTATTAGATGACGAAGCTGACGGCATCAAGATGCTTCAGTCGATGCTTCCCCCTAAGAAACCCACATTTCGAATACTAAGGCTCGTACCCGGGTGTGTGCGCAGCATCGCCGATGAGGAGAATGATCCCTCCTTCCCCAGCACCAGGAGTATCCAGACTAAGGGGAGTGAACGTACGATTAGCGATGGCAGAAAGAGTTCGAAAACGTCTTGACCACAAGACTTGAGGGATTTCGATGGCCTTGAAAGCCGCACCGGGGTCAGATGATAAATATTGCGAACGCCGCGGTGCAGAAGAGACAATGCGGTATGTAGCTGACCGAGGGACATGTCACCAGACGAGTGATGGTGTCGTGTCTTCTCCCTGTCTATCTTATACGTTTCTTTGCGCACAGGAATCCTACAAGGGTACGATGTCAACGAAAAGCATGCGAGTTCCACATCAGATCTGAATGCCCATCTTACAACCCTAATAAACGCGGATATTGAAGTAACTGCAGGTGGCGAATACCACAGCCCCGACCATCCCGCAAATCGCCAACTTCCTCAAAGTCGCTTTTGCGATCTCTCGCTTCTCGCCGATCGCACCCGCCGCATCGATCGCGTCAATGTCTTTCTGTGTCAACCCTGGCACGTTCGCAGTGAGTGAAATGGGAATTTCGGCAGACGTTGGATAGGCGCGCGTACCAATGTCGCCCGCCGCTAGGTAACCTTGTAGACGCGTCTCCTTGGAGCTCGTGCTGATGAGTCACGCATGCAAAACGTGAGCCATATTGCGTGAAGAGACGATGCGGCGTCTGACGATCACGTACGTAACGACTACGGCACCCTTTGCTTTTGCCCATGCCAATAACACCTGATCCGTCGTAGCCCTGAGCCTCGAAGCGATTGCATTCAATGGCGCGTCCAGTGGGCCACCAAGTTGATGGGTAATTGGGCTGTACAGTCAAAAGTGAGACGGCTGAAGTTAACCCGAGTAGGAACGAACATCAAGGTGCTGTATGCCTCGATCACAATGCCGTGCTTCGCTGCGTATTCCAAGATGGGGAGTTGACGGCGGTATACATAAGGGTGTAAGAGGATCTAACACGTCACGGTTAGAAATGGTTCGGGTGCAAAACGCGTTGTATCGCGTATACGGACCTGGTTCACGGCCGGCTTGATTTTAGCAGATGCAAGCAGTATCTCGAGATCCTTTTCGTCAAAGTTGCTGACACCAATACTCCTAGATGTTTGGTAAATTTCCTTGGAGCAAAGAAACCCGGGAGTACCGAAAAGCTGCACCTTGCCAGACCAGCTTTCTTGATATTTTCCATCTTGGCCCAAACTGTGGGGATATCGGGAACGGCGAGACGTGGGGAATGGATCAGGTACAAGTCGACATATTGTACCCCAAGCTGCAGACGTGAATGTCAAAAACGGTCATCCACGATCGGACGCATTCTCAGGCACTCACATAGGCAACACTGTTGCGAATCGATGAGTCAATGTCCAAGCCGTTTGTACCAGAGTACTTGGTAGTGATGAAGACGTCCGAACGCGAAAGGCCAGTCTCTCGCAAGGCGGTGCCGACTTCTGCTTCATTTCGGTAGACTTGCGCAGTGTCTGGTTACACGATGAGGACTATCGCCGGGGTGGCTCTAGCTCTTGGAGGGTGTGAGCCTCACCGATATGGTTGAATCCGTTGTCTAATGCTTGCATCACCTGATCAATGGGACCTTGACCATTGCCCAATGTCCATGTTCCAAATGCGATGCTGGGGATAGAATCACCTGCGTGACCGAGCAAGTTCCGAGTCGAGTGAGAACTGGAGGCTGGAGGATCAGCTACTTGCCAGAGTTCATGCGGATCGAGTCCCAAGGCATGTTAGCGTGCACTACAGATATGAAGCGAGATGGTGTGTGAACAAGGGAAGAAGTGAAGCTTTGAAGGTTGGACGAGTACCCTCGACTCAGACACACGGTTCACTTTCCCAGAGTCATTCTTAGAAGGATATCAATAGACATTATTCGGTGCATCTTCGGACAAGGGATGGTGCAAGCACTGCCAAAGCACTGCTCCCATGGGTCAAGTCGCAACGGCTACGTGCGCATGCGCAAGAACAAGGAGTGATTGGGTGTGGCCAACGGGCCCACTCATTAACGTCCACCTAAATCCAACCCATATCCGCTGCTAACATGTTCTACCCAACCGCAGGTATCCGCGAAGCAGACCAATGGTACACGAACGACCGCAATACACCTTGTGCTAGTGACTTGGGAACGGTCGAGTTCTGCGGGGTTGGATGAATTATCCGGTGAGGCCATTTTCATAGAGTCGGAAATGTAACGGAATTAATCGAGATCCTGGACGTGGTGTGAGGAAGCTCTTTCTGGTCAGTCCAAGGTTAGGATAATGGCGCAAAAGGTGGTCACTCAGTTTAGTCACGTGACTAGTAATCCTCCGCACAATGGCGGGCCGTTGATGCCGGATCATCCAGTGTTCAGTGTTCACTCGTTTTGCAAAGCCCAGATAAACATGGGAGCCTATCACACTGGTACCAGACTGACCAAGACATTGCTTACTCCATACCTCCATTTATTATGAACTTTCAAACGCGTAACGAGCCCAGGTCGACCAACCTGGGTGACTTGGAGCATGCCGTTGTCCATGATGATCGATGAGCGTCCTTGCCACAGCCTCATACTCTATTCAGCAAGACGCATTCCGGGCTCCCGAGTTCATTTTGTGGATTCCGTGGACATCACTGGCATACAGGACATTAAAACCTCGGGGTAGCAACGCCATGACCTACAAGTTTAGAACCTCTGACTAAACACTAAATTACTGGCCTGCCCCTTTTCACCGAGGGTGTGGTCATAGAACGCCAGACATTTGAACCCCGGATGCACAACACACCATTCGAAGTCAGGGCGGGTTTCGGGTGCTTTGAGAAGACGGTGTAAGGACGGACCCTCTGCGGCAACCGGCCATCACATTGCATGTCAGTGTTGATGTGAGTGGACTTGAATCGAAACGAGGTAAGAAAGACGGTGAGAATGCCTCAACCCTACCAGGGGTATAAGATCTCCAGGCCCTGAGAAGCAACTGTAACTATGAACAAAATTTAAAAGGAGCTACTAAGCATAAAATATCAGCGTCCATAAGTAGTGTGTGATGGAATAATAGTGCTGTGTATACAATGATAACAAAGTTGAAAGTAGCGATGAGTTCAAGAAATCCTTCCGATGCCTCTGTGACAACGTGCGAACAAATACATGTATGAACTTGCGCCCCTCCCACTCCCACTGGCAACACCCTCGGTGTCGTGCCTCATGGCGAGGTAGGGATGAACACCCATCCAAACGTTCTCACCTCGTTTCCTTTCTCGCCCAGGAAGAGCTGCGTTTCATACAGCCAGTTGACGAAACCAGCAATCCAGTCTCGCAGTCCGCGGAGGTATCGTCGTGTTTCGTGATCAGCGGCGAATTCAGGCACCGAAAGCAACGCTTCCTCAGTCGCGAGGAACGCTTCTACACTCTGCTTGACGAGCGTCCCTGCAGCGGAGACGGCGCACGCCAAGGGTACGTTCCGCTCCCTCATAAGGATGGTGACGATATTCGCTTCGTTTTTCGGAGATACGCCCTTGGCACACGATACAATATCCTTTGTGGGGAGGGGGGGGCACATGACATCAGCAACTTGATGCACCCAAATGCGTCCGAGTAGGTAAAAACGGATAGACATACCTCCGACCAAGCAGCGATATCACATGCATGATCATGAAGTCTCCCAAGTAACGCGTCCCCTAGGAACGTGTCAGGGATGCGTGCGTCCCCAGCATACAGCACCATATCCAGCGCCATCCGCAACCCAGACGCGTCGCGCCTCTGTTCAATATACGACTCGAGATCTGGTATGACGCCTTCCGTGCCATTCTTGGAGAGTTGATACCTTGCTTCGATGTAGCATCGCTGAGATTTGATGAACCGCATGTACCACGCAGGGTGCCTGTAAGCTACTCGCGATAACCGATCCGAGAGACTGGTTCAGTCGTATTTGTGCCGCGTTGGGAGGGAGAAAAATGAGCGTCAGGTACGAAATGAACCCATTTATGAATGATATCATCGCAACGAAACAAAAAGGACCACTCACAACATAAACGTATCGGCATTCTCCGAGTAGGGTGTCGTAGTCGCTTGGGCTCCGGGCTGTTCACGGTGGTATAACAGTAGACTGAGGAAATCGGTGATGAACCGAAGTTGCGTTGGGTCTGCGGTGGGGTGACAAGCTGCGGCCAACAGCCCTGGCTTGGCAGTACTCCACGTCATGGAGGAAAGTGCGACGCCAGATTCTAGCAACCACTTCTCAGAAGCCTGGGAGACCCCTCTGCAGTGCCTGTTGGTCCGCAGCTCAAAAACACTGCAAAAGGACAAGAGGTCCGGAAGCTGGAGGCTCATCATCATAATGGTGCGCGTTTGGGCTGCGCTTGCGGTTGCGAGAAGTGATGGAGTCGAGAGGTTAGCAAGCAGAGTTAGCAGACGAGGAATGTAAAGTAGGTGTTGGAAAAGAAGAACTTGACAGGCGCTCCGCAGGGGTTCATCGGGGACCTTGAAACTCGGTGTATGTAATGACAATGGCGGTTCCGCTCCAGCTCCGGCGGGCGGGATAAATAAGCCGATGTTTCACTTGTCCTACCTAGTACCGTTACATTGTGGCAAATGACTAGGATATCAATCGCGCCCATTTAATAGAGGACCTGAACGGGGCTAGTAACTTATTGATGGTAGTCATGATCATGGGGTTCCATCGACCAGCACCACTCAAGCTATCCCCTTGAAAATCTTTTCTATCCGTTCTCGGACCCTACCCACCCCTATCCCAACACCGACAAGCACGCCTAAATCGACGGCGACAAGCGACATCGCAGCAAACATGTACCTCGGCGCGAAAATTTTCCAAACCATAAGGTGCCTCCTCAGCGCAGCTGCACACGCAGAGCTTCCCAATAAAAGAATCGTAAAATACAGCATAATAGCGAGGCCTGCACGCAGCGAAGAAGTCCTCAGGCCACGTGGTGGAGGTAATGGTGGGAGGTTCCAGAGCGCAAGGAGCGGTGAGGCGAGACCCATCAAGAAATGAGGCCCAAGCGTGTTGGTAATGACCGTAAACTGCGAAAAGGGAAAGGAAAGCGTGGAAGTGAAGATAAATGCCGTCTTCCATTGTAACGAGGGTATCGTTGGCTGATGGCCTGTCCCGTGGAACGTATGGACCGCTAGAAGCGCAAGAGGGACGACTTCTGAGAACGAGAGCTCTCGCTTGAGTGCGTTGAGGTCCAAACCCGTAGTTGGCTTGCTAGATGCAAACGCATCACTGAGCCCGTGGACGTCCCGGACACTATCGACAACCTCCAGATATGCCAGTAGGGCTACAGTCGCAAGGCCCAAAACAACCTGTCCAGTAAGCTGCATGGATAGCCAGGTAACACTCAAGAAGATTGTCCAGAACACGAAGTAGGGCGACCCAAACGCGTTAGCAAACCCGAGTATGATCACTTTTGTCTTTTGTTCCTGTTGATTCTGGGATATTTGGCTGTCAGAAGGGTGGTCTTCAGTGTTGATCTCGAGGCAAACAGGTGATGTCCACCATAACGAAACTCCCCCGAACACAATGGCTGCAAAACATGTTCTGGCTAGCATCGTCCGTGTCAACCGGAACAAGGCATTTACGCCATCTCCAAAGAACTCCGTCGAGTGAGCCCATTCCAAGACCCAGAAGCCTGTTCCGGCAAGCAAAGTAGACGTGAGCACCCAGGAGAAGAATACCCCCGCCAGGCCCTTTTCCGATTTTGAGATGCCCAGAATGCGCCGAATGACGAATGGAATGGAGAAGGCGACAAGTGGCGCGATGAGCAAGGCGAGAACAGGAGGAGCAGACGAAGTCGGCGAAACGTAGAATGTCACGGTGCAATAAGGGTGTTGTTCCTCTCTACACACGGTGCTCATTGCCATGAGCCTGACACAGGCCGCGAAGACGCAAGAAAAACCAAGGATGCGATATCGAAGGCGAGGCGTTGGCGCGGTGAATCCGATCAAGAAAACCGGAACGAGTGATGTAATGCTGAGGAAAAGGACGATACGGTCTTCCCAGACAGTGAAGGAATTGGAAGCAAAACATAGTGCATGGATGATGGGAATGATTGGGATCGAGGTCAGCTGTTCGCGACGGAAAGTAGGGTGGCACGAAAGCGTGAACATCAGCGTAGACACCAGTGCACTCCCAAAAAGGGAAAAGTGATAGAGGTGGACACCTTCCAACAAATTTTGCATGGGAAAATGTGCTATACCCCCCAACGCTAACCCGACAGCTCCGGCTTTCAACGCACTTGATAATGCCCTTGTAAGACGCTCCTCCGAGTTTTCGGCATCATCGCCAAGGCAACGGTATGCGCAATATGTTGCAACAACGCTGAGGACTATGATGGTGAGACCAGCCCCAATGAGAGGGAGACTGAACCGTGCCCAGAGAGTTCGGCACACTGATAGCGAGTGGCGGGTAAACACCCAAAGGGCAGGAAGGGAATCCTCGGACGAAGCGGCTTGCGTTGCCGCCCAGGTCTCTGAAAGGTGAGACCAAAATCCATCCAGTTCGCCGCCAGACTGACTAGCACGGTAGGTGTCCAGATATTTCTTAATTTGATTCGCGTTGAGTTCGAGGGCTTCCTGGATTCCAGCCTTGCCTGTTCCACGGTCGAAAACCTCTGGGATGATGCTCCCGAGGTTGTTAAACGGAATGGGGAGACCGAGGAGGAGCGATATGGTCGGAACGAGGTCAATTTGTTGAATGGATCGATGAGGAACGGTCTCTCCCGGGAATACGGTGGTGGGAACGAGGCTGTTCGGAAGGGATGTTGATCCCTGGGATAATGCCGCACCCTTGCTATAAATCCAAACAGCAGACATCGTCTCCAGGATGCTATCGCCTCCATGGTTACCTGTACGATCCATGCCATGGTCTCCAAGGACGACTAGCAGTGTATCCTCCTCAATGGCCCTGACAAGCTCGGCAAGGAAGTCATTCATTTGCTCCAGTTTCGCCTTCATGACCGGATGCTCAGGGCCAACGCGGTGGCCAGCATGGTCAACACCTAGACCGTGACCGATTGCAAGACCCCAAGACTGTGAATGGTTCGTGACCATGGGTAAGAGGTTCGACATAACCCCTTCGTCGACCGTATGTAAGTCCTCGACATTAAACGAGTCAAAGGGGAAGGACATGTTGTGATCAAGGATGTCAGGAAACAATGTCATCCATGTATCATCGCCTGCGAGGGTAACCTTTTAGGCGTTTAGAAAGCAGAAAACAGAGGGCGGTTTGCCTAGCTGACCTTCCGACCAGCAGCTATGAGTTGGTGCAGCAGTGAATCTTCATTGATAGCTGAACCTCCAAAACTCTCTCCCACATCGACGAATGTCGGAAGTGAACCCGTTGTGAGACCCTTGATACGCTGGAGCGTTGTGGTTGGTGGGTCGGCATGCGCGTTAAATATGAAGGAGTGTTGCGGGTGAGCAGTGGTGAGCTTCCGAGGAAGAGTCAGGATGTTGTGGTGGTACGGCGACGGAGGATCAGGGGGATGGCTGGAAATGAAATCGAATCGAAGGGCATCGATGACCAGTATGACGGCTCTCTTATGCGTCGCAAGAGAGGTGCACTCATCGTGATCACATTCGTTTCGGTTTGGCAGAGACAGCCGGCTCAAGAGAAATCCCTTGGTGAACAAGTATATCCCTACGCAGTGGACAAGGGAAAGCCAAAGCAAGAGACGGAGTCCTCTGGAAAACATCACTTTCGCATCGAGGTCGATCTACAGCTCGAGAGAAAATAAGATTAACTGTGCAAGAGGTCAAAAAACCACCAAGTATCACTCACATTTTTCGTCTCTAATTTATAGGCGCACCAGTTTCAGATTCAAGTACTATTGGACTATCGCTGTGGTTGTCCAACTAGTAGAGGTTGAAAGTTGGATTAGACTGTCCGGGAAGCTAACCACTCCGATATCACGTGACCACAGCAACTTGCCCTCGAAACCAACCTGCCATTTAGTGTGGGACTCTACCGTTTAATCTCGCAGAGTTCTTGTGTCCTTGTCTTGAGAACTACATTCGACCTAGACGTGACACTATGCCGCGCAAGGATGCAAGTGGAGGTGCGATATCCGCTCAAGCCCAACAGGATCTTGTTTCAGAAGGGATTGAGAACTTTGAACTACCAAAAAGCCTCGTCACGAAGATCGCAAAATCAGCGGTGAGTTGAAAGTCCTCATATCCGTTTCTTGACGGTGCTCACGTGTCTCGCAGATACCAGACAACGCCAAATTGCAAAAGGAGACAGTGCTGTCATTAGTGAAAGGGTCAACTGTATTTATCAACTTTCTGGGTGAGTCAACTTTCGGTGATATCCTGCCAAAGAATTCATGGGTTCTATCAGCCGCAACGTGAGGTTGAGGCTTCTTAAAATGTGTGATATTGACCATTGTCACCTCAGTGCACATGACGTCGCTCTCTCGAAGCAGCACAAGAGTATCTCTGCTTCTGATGTACTCAAGGCACTGGAAATGATCGAGTTCGGGGACTTGGTTGACCCTCTTCAAATTGAACTTCAGAGTAACTTGAACTTATTGTTGTCGTCTGGCGTCTC
Source organism: Imleria badia (assembly GCA_015039435.1). Classification (NCBI taxonomy): domain Eukaryota; kingdom Fungi; phylum Basidiomycota; class Agaricomycetes; order Boletales; family Boletaceae; genus Imleria; species Imleria badia. The sequence goes on from MU130838.1 coordinate 49,303, forward strand.
TCAACTGCCGTATAGTCTACAGGGACAACACGAAGGGGGACAAGAACCGAAAGAGTGGTCTCGATCGCAATAGCAGTTCAAGCAAGGGGAAAGCAAAGGAGGGTGAAAGCGTATCGTCGGCATCACGGTCAAAAGGGAAGGCGAAGGCAGCTTTGCCACCCCCATTTACCACACTGCCTCGACCAGCTGTCCCAGCATTGGTATCACACGGGGCCGAAGATGTCAACATGAGTGTACCGCCAGGAGAAAATGAGGACGCGGGTGAGGGTGAGGGTGAAGGTGGCGGGGACTACGACTCAGAGATGGCAGATGAAGTTGACGATGCAGTAGAATACGACGAAACTGAAGAGGAGGAGTTGATGGATCTTGTACCCGACGAGTCCGAAGAATTGAAGAGGGATGCGGCAGGACTCGATGATGCTGAGCCTGGGACAGGAGAGGACTGAAGGTGAGTCTCGATTATAGGTGGAATCATCTGTACACATGTCTCAACGAGCACTCAGGATTCCAGTGTTATCATAGATATCGAGCACAGATTGATATATTTGCAAGATACATTCTCTGCGCTTGGAGAGCTTGACTCCAAATCTTCCGCGAAGGAGTTGTATTTCTGTCGGAACCCCGCTTTAGCTCGGAAAATCAGTGCTTCGCTCCGGCAGCTCCTTTGCTATGAAGAGCACGGTTTCAAAGTCGCTGTCGCAGAGTATACCTTCTACGGCCCGGGTATCAATCTGAAGGACGTCATTTGGCGAGGGTATAATGAAGGGATCCTCCGAGAGGTCTGCTGTAAAGTCTCAATGTCTGATCTGCAGGCTAATCCACAGATCACAGTGCATGCGCAAGGCACGGAGAAGGTGACGGCGAGCCAGGGCGTGAGGGCGTCCCCCTGTACATGCACACATTTAAATTGCTCTTAGGCTCTCGCCATTTGATGCCTTCGAGAAAGCTTGGGTACCTTTGATGACGAAGTACAGCAATGTGTCTGAACAACTTGAAGGGTGACAGCGTGCGCGGGCTCGTGGAAGTGAGGTTGATAGTAGCCGATCAGTCAGGCAAGCAGGTATAGCAACGGCGAGCGTGAGCGTGAGCGAACGAACGAATTTGTAGACACAAGGGACGTCAGACTGACTCGGAGCCGGTGCGCTAATTGGGAAGCGGATCAGGACTCAGGAGGCTGCATAATCAATCTCCAGGACAGGGTTGATCGCGCTCGAGTCGGCCACGAGTGTCCTAAGAAAACAATCTTGTCACAAGACCAACACAGCATAGCGACTGAAACCTAACGTGACATAGACAAGCTGCAGCGACACCGGGTTACGATGGAGATGTGCGACACATGACACAATGAGTATCAGTCGACCACAAAGTTTGTTTCGACATCTTGTTTGGAGAAAACTCGACAAACTGTGCGGAAAGGCGGGGAGCGCAACAACGATAGTGCATGCAAGAAGTACGTGTGAGGGGAACGAGCACAGAGTGAGCGGACGGGGATGAACGCGAGGAGAGCGGTCCGAGATCAGACTGAAAACGAGCATGCGATCAAGAAACGTCCGACGGCACGGATCATCGACGGTGAGTATGTGGAAAAATGAAATGTTCCTGCAGTAGCGATAATGTCCTAGTCAGTCTCAGGCTAAGATACCAGAAAACACAAGCTCCCGTGGTGTGGGTACAAAGATGCATAGTATGCAAACGCGGTAGAGTACAGGAAATTGGGTATCCTCTGGACTCTATCTGGTTCGAGTCGTGATTCCAGCCCACTGGCGGAAAGCTTGTAGTGTTAATACGTTTATTAGAGTTGTCAGTGTGGGTCTGCTGGCATGGGACTCGGAGCACCGGACCGAACAGGTTGAACTTGTCCAGCTATCAACCACATGGGAACGGAGCCGAACATGATAACGTCGTTACGTCGTGCTCTTGAATCCTTGTCTATTTCATATTCTACTGAAACGAACATTGGACATGATACGTTCTTGTGATCTGGAAGACCCGAGGAATAAATTCCAGGTTAGTGTTTCCGGTCATAGCAGACCACCCGATCGAAGACCACGAGCAATTGCGAAGGATGCGTGTAATCCGAGGTAATATCTCCGTTGGAAAAAGGTGCAATGCAAGTAATCTTGGCGATGTCCATACGATGCCAGGATGTCAGTCATGATATTATCGAGTCGCCACGATCACCTGGCTCATGAGGTGCGTGGACCAATCCAATCTCTGTGAGTTCAATCTCACTTCCGCGTGCGCATAGGCTACGGTCCGAGTATAAAACACGGCGGAAATGAACTAGGGTGAGTACGCTCAGGCTGCCCCCCCAGTTGTCTAGCATCTCCATCCGCATCATGGTGCTGCTCCGCTCTGGCTTGTCCGCTGCTCTCGCTGCTTTTTCTCTACTCGGATCGACCCTGGCTGTCTCGCTCGTAGACAAGCTGAGGAGCCTCAGTCCGGGAGCTCGTGACATTTTGAAGCGGTCGACCCCCGCCGCGCCTAGGTTCGTTGTCTACAGTGATGCTTGGGTCGACTCCTTCCCGACTCCTCAAGACCTCAAGGTGAGTACTAAGTAGACGTTCACGCATGTCGCCACTCGCTGACGCCACCTCAATGCAGGGATATAATGTCTAGTGAGTGGTTATCGAGGGTATGGATACAGCGCAACTAACCAAGTTCCAGCGCTCTGTCCTTTTACCTGTCCTCTGGGCCAACCGATATGGCTGAGGGGTGGAAAGAGCTCACGCAGGAGCAACGTACTAGCTACATTGAAGAGTACAACAGAGCGGGAATCTCGATGATCGTGTCTGCATTCGGCTCTACCGATACACCGACTTCATCGGGAGTCGATCCCGTTGCTATAGCCGACGAACTGGCATCCTGGGTGCGCGAGTACGATCTTCAGGGAATTGACATTGATTATGAAGTAATGCTTCCATTCGCTCTTGGTGGTGTGACGGTAAACTGACGAGGTTTGACTGGCGGTGCTAGGATTTCGGTGCCTTCAACAACAAGGCAGGTATTGCTGAGCGATGGCTCATCACCCTGACTCAGCAACTGCGGAAGAACCTTCCTCAGGGAGAATATATTCTCAGTCATGCCCGTGAGTTATTGGCCGCGTCTGTGTGGGACAACAACTAGAATGCACCCCGCAGCCGTCGCCCCCTGGTTTTCTCCAAACATGTGGAGTGGAGGAGGTTACTTGGAAGTACACAAGAGTGTTGGCTATCTGATCGATTGGGTGCGTCACGGAACGTTCTGTGCGGGATATTTGGCTAACTACTCGGTTCAGTACAACATTCAAGTATGCCCAGTTATCTGTCACTCCCAGGAATTCACTGACGTACAGGTTTGATCATGGGTTTCCAGTTCTATAACCGTAAGTGCGTGGTTTACTGTCGCACGCTGACAAGCTCAGCTTTTGTCCACAGAGGGAACGACGGAGTACACGAGCTGCTATGGCCTCATTCATGCGTCCTCGTCGAATTGGCCCGAATCTGCTCTTTTCCAGATATCAAATAATGGAGTTGAGCTCGACAAGCTTGTGATCGGTAAACCAGGCAGGTCGGTGGACGTCAACAACGGGTACATGTCCCTCGGAAAGTTTGCTTGGTGTGTTTCCCAAGCACATGACGCTGGATGGGGTAAGTCTGATTTTCTTCATCGAAAAACATGGTAAATTAAGGAGCACTTCTTACAGATGCTGGTGTGATGGCCTGGGAGGTAAGTTGCAAATCATTATCTGTGCGTTGAAATCAAGTTGGACGTATTCTTTGATAGTGGCCTTATGCACCATCCAACTGGATCACCACCGTCCGTGGTAACAGCTTCTAAGAAACCATGACGCCACTCAGATCGTTGTTCAAATTGATTGCGAGCGCAGTACGACAGTTGTGAATCACGTTAATTTATTGACGCGTAGTACGTAGTAGCAGATATTGTGATCAAGGATCTCTACGTTGTCGTGTCAATTGGGTTGTACAGGGTCAGGGAGAGTAGTCAGCAAGGATTACCGCGTAATCTGGAGTGATATGAGACACAGTCAGAGACTCAGAGGAGCTCAAAATTGGCGTTCAGCCTGTGGTATTCACAATCTAAAGGCCGGAACACCGCATTTCTTGGCAGAAGACCGTTGTTGAAGCCGGTAGACGGTGACTACCAGTGCTGGAACGTCGGATGAGGCTTTTGCTACTCTGGCATCTCCCGACACAAACCCTTGGCACTCCTGCGTTCCACCTACTAGTACTATCGCAACGCAGGGGCCGCTCCACTGATGACCTTGAAAATTGGTTCCGTTCTCCCATCGTGCTTTTGACGCCACGGCATTTAGCTGACTAGCAACATTGAACATCACTCTTCGGGGAATAGTGTGCATTGCAGATGGGCCACGTCACTCGCACGGGCCACCTCGGGCTAACTGGGCACTTTGTTCGTCCCTTGTGCGACTTCCGACCTGGAGGGTGGTCAACGATACGCACCACGAGGACGTTCATGTAGAAGTATGATCTCGTGGGGTCGCGCACCTCGATAGTTCCTTGCCAGCGAACACAATCTCCCAGGTCGATCAACCCATGCGGCCACTCACCTCGGTATCGTGAACGTCTGTGCCTCCGAAGTGTGATGATAGATGGCAAGCACTGTTTATCTCCTGTAGGTAAGTCACGCGATCTCTGATTGCATGGCCATTGTCAAGAGACAGCGCCCCCATTCACGGCTGACCGCCACTGTTTTGACCTCGTATGCCCGACAGTGGATCCCCGATGGCCTCTATATAACGTGGATGGGTGGTGTTGATATGTGACTTGTAGCACCTCAATCAGCATGATGATGTCCCTGCTCTCTGGTTTCACCGCAGCTTTGATGGCTTTTACCATGCTTAGATTGACGTCGGCTGTCCCACTGATCGACACGCTGGAGACTCTCAGTCCTCGTGCCCGTGGTATCCTCAAGAGGACGACTCGAGCTGCACCACGCTTTGTAGTTTACAACGACGCATGGACCTATCCGCTTCCCAGTGCTTCGCAGCTCCAGGTGGATAGCATATTCTCGTCTATCACTTATTGTTGACGCTGGTTCATTGTAGGGCTACAATGTCTACGTAGTAAATCCCTGTCGGGAGACTCCATAGAGCACGACTAAGATATCACCAGTGCTTTCGCTTTCTGGATGACCTCTGGGCCAGCCGATATGGCTATTGGGTGGCAAGAACTTACAGAAAGCGAGCCAATGCAGCTGGAATAACGTTGATTACCAGTGGAGAGGTTGGGGATGAGCCCGTACATGATGGCAATCCCTTGTGGGACAGATTGGATAAACGACGCAGGAAGCTTCTTTGCGAATTCGTTCTGGACGACAGTGCCCCCGATCGTGATACCCCAGACCTACGGCAGATGCGGCCACACTAGCTCGTGAGTGAGGGTATAGCAATGAAGTCAAAAGGCATTGGGATACACACCCCGGCGAATGAACTGAGGAACCACATGAAGGTAAGCGCAGGCGCATTTTGTGTGACGGATAGAGGCGCTTGGATGGGATACATTGGTGTGGCATTCATTACACTGCCATGGATTGATGCTTCAGTGCTAAATTCGATCAACAAACACGACGCACCCTCCGCCCAAGCCGAGTATCACAAAGTATCCGATGGATTTGCCGAGAGAGTCGGTCGCGAGGACCGTGCTCATCAAACTAAAACCGATGATAGTGGCCCAGCCAACCCATATCTGTGGTCAATATCGTTTGGTGACTTCAATTGATAGCCCAGTGATGAGGGCTGATGGCGCGAGTGACGAAAACGCGAGTGCGTAAACACCAGACATAACAAGGGATGTGCCGTTGCAAGCTTGATAATAGACTGGGCAGAAGTCTGCCAACGTATCATATGAGTAGAGGTAGGGGCTTCTTCGGGTGAACTCACAAATAACTTCCACAGTAACAACGAAGCTGCAAAACGTTTGTACATATCTGATGCATGTGAGAGGGGTTAATCACCTGGGTTGTTGCTTACCCACTGATGCTGGTCAGGTTTGTCAACAAGGAGAATGGCACCTACCGCGAGCAAGATGACATGCAATTTAGATCAAAGCAGACGGGGAAGTGCCCTCATACGCAATGAAGACGACCAAACCAACAAAGCCAATGACTAATGGGACGAGTACGGGCGCCGGGTGGCTGAGCCCCATGGCGCCGTGATACCGCCCCACGTCAAACCAATTGTATAGGCGACTGTGCTCGAGATCACAAGAAAGTTGCCTCTGCCAGTGAAACAGCTGTTAGTGGGATCGGGAGAACCATCGATCATACATCCAGTCCATTCGCGTAAACTTCTCGTGAGAACTTCCTGGAGGAATGTGTAGATCCAAGAAGAAGATTGCCGACCCACCCGCAACGAGCGAGATGGGAAGATTGAGGTCTTGCACGTATTATAAGTACCCCAGGTATTCTAAGCGTGACTATGACACTCACAGAAAAGCCAGTGCCATTGTCCTTGTCCTATGGCCGCAGCAATACAGCTTGTACTAGATAAAACGGATGAGTTGATCTCACCAAATCTATGGTCGAACGGATCTCACAACCCGTATAAGCCAACATAGAGACTACGTTCTTGCAGGGTGACGAGATCGGCCAGGATAGTGGTCGTAAGTGACTGAATGCCTCCCCCACCCAAACCTTGTAGGGTCCTGCCCGCGATGAGCATATTCATACTAATGGCAGCACCGCAGATACCGCAACCGAGTGCAAAGAGACCTATGGTTAACAGGAGAGCAGGCCTCCGACCGTACGTCCGAGCTAGGCCACCGCTCATTGGGTGAAAAAAGCAGCGGCAACTTGACCGTACACAGTGCCGACACAAGTGAATTGAGCATCGGCGATGGTAGGGAGTGCCGCAGTGGAGACAGAGCATAGTTCTAGCGCTGAGAGAAGCTTATCCCAAATTAGAATGACCCGGCGTTGTGAAAGTCGAGTCACTGGCACAACCGAATTCGGACTTGACCTAAGTTATCAGCCTCCGACGGACACAGCATCGCTTATCTCGCGCTATCGCCTACCATAACTCAAGCCATCACCGCTCCGAGCGTCTCCGTGCTGCGGTATAACGACATTCGGATAGACTAGAATTATTTTTCCACACTCGCCACTAGATCTCATATTCTCTTCCTTCTTTTCTTGAGAATGGTTGAAGTCAAGAACAAGGTTTGCCTCATGTGCGCTGATTCCTTCCGATCATCTTCTCCGAGGCTCACTGTAACCTTTCATTCGAAAGCGTCCACGATGGCTGGGGAATCGCATCCAAGAAGGGCATAGAAGGAAACGCCATCGAAGCTGCTGATACCACCAACATGGATACCATCGCCAAAAATCACGCATACCGCACACTCCTTGCACACGGGAACGCTGTTGGGCTAAATGACGGCCTCATGGGGAACTCGGAAGTTGGGTACGTCGATCTTTATTTGGACTCGAATATACGTGCTTGTTTGTGTTCTCTGACACTGTTGCGATCTGATCTCGACTAGACACCTCAACATTGGTGCTGGCCGGATTGTCTGGCAGGACATTGTCCGAATCGATGTGTCCATCGCAAAGAGACAGTTCCACCAGAACAAGACGATCCTTGAGAGCACAAAGCGCGCTAAAGAGGGTAACGGGCGTCTGCATCTACTCGGTTTGGTAAGCTAGCAAGGTTATGGTACGCGTTACGAGTTCTAACGTCATGTTTGAAAGGTCTCCGATGGCGGTGTTCACTCCCACATCCGTCATCTCAAAGCTCTCCTTGAGACCGCCAAAGAATCTGGCGTGCCTCACTCCTACGTTCACTTCTTTGGTGATGGACGTGACACTGCTCCATCGTCAGCCAAGGGTTATGCCGAGGATTTACTTTCTTTCCTCAAGTCCGAATCGTATGGTGAGCTGGCTACTGTAGTCGGCCGATACTATGCCATGGATCGTGATAAGCGCTGGGAGCGTATCAAAATAGCTGTCGAGGGCCTCGTTGATGGTAAAGGTGAAGAGACGACAGATGTGCTCAAAACCATCCAAGAGAGGTACGACAACAAGGAGACGGATGAGTTCTTGAAGCCCATCATCGTCAATGGTGCTGACGGACGCATCAAGGAGGGAGATACATTGTTTTTCTTCAACTACCGCTCGGATCGCATGCGTGAGATCGTGAGCGTCATCGGGTTACCTGACAAGCCCGTGGAAGTGAACATCCCTAAAGATCTTGTAAGCCTTTCCTCTCGCCGTCAGCGTCTGATACCTGATTGATCTTGGACCAGCACATTGCGTCGATGTCTCGCTACAACGCGGAGTTCCCGTTCCCGGTGGCTTTCCCGCCTCAAGAAATGACGAACGTGCTCGCAGAATGGCTCTCTAAAGAAGGACTTTCCCAGGCTCACATCGCTGAGACAGAGAAATACGCCCACGTCACCTTCTTCTTCAATGGTGGTGTTGAGAAACAATTCCCTTCCGAAGAACGCCACATGATCGCTTCTCCAAAAGTCGCGACATACGACTTACAGCCCCAAATGAGCGTCCAAGAGGTGGCTGACAAGGTGGCCGAGGTGGTTGCGACCAAGGAACATGAATTTGTCATGTGTAACTTTGCACCTCCCGATATGGTAGGGCACACAGGTGTGTACGAGGCCGCCGTCAAGGCGATCACGGCAACGGATAAGGCAGTCGGCACGATCTACGAAGCGTGCGAGAAGGCCGGATATGTCTTGCTCATCACGGCTGACCACGGAAATGCAGAACAGATGATTAATCCGGAGACCGGAGCACCGCACACGGCGCACACGACGAACAAGGTCCCGTTCATCATGACTGGAAAGGACCTCGAGTTTGTTCAGGATGAAGAGGCTGCGACGTCACCTGAGGAGGCAGGGGCGCTGGCCGATGTTGCACCCACCGTGCTTGAGATCTTGGGATTGCCGCAGCCTGAAGGTAAGTGGTGTGGTCGATGTTTGAGGTTTATCCTGGTTGATGTGTGTTTTGGTAGAGATGACCGGGCGTTCGTTGTTGAAGAAGAAGGATTAGAACCTGTACAATATGTAGAGTCCACACACCATGGAAATCGAAATTCACGTTGCAATATAGCAGCGAACAAGCGACTCTTCAAAGTGGGAGAAAGTTTAACACTAACTCATCACATGATATGACGTCACGCGGACCTTATGACCCCCTCTGCACTCCTCATCTTTCTCTTCGTCCACCAATAAAAAATGCCAGCCAAAAAACGCACAGAATCCAAGGGTACGCCCCCCACCTCGCCCCCCACCTCCACGTCCCACGCATCAGCAGATCAACACCATCGCCTCCGTCACACCGGCCCGAGCATTAGCACCCGTTCCAGTGTCAGCGCCGGATCGTCCAAGCCTCCGCCTCCGCCTGCACATGCACATCGCGAACCCACTCCAGAGAGCTCACCCACTCACAAAGACTCACTCGAGAAGAAACTACTCGCAGATGTCCCACCCCCTGGCGCCGCGCGCACGTCATTCGCCAAGTTCCTGTATGTCCTCCTCTTCGTGGTGTTATTGCTCTTCGGGTGGTACCTCTACGGAATGGTGACCTTGTTGGAGCAATTGAAAGAGGAAGTCGGATGGTGGGGTATCGTTGTGGGTAATCCGGGAGGAACGACGCCATGGGGGACTTTCGAGGGGGTGGGATTCGGGTCGAGTCGATCAGGAAGGGAAGGTGGACAAGCTGAAGCGGAAAAGAGTGGCGAATTGGAGGGTTCGTTGAATGCGCTCGCGGATGCACTGGGTATCTCTCCAATGCAGGTGGCGTCCGCGGTGAAACCGCTGATTCCGCAGGAGAGCCTGACGAGCATTGCCTTGAAAACGGAAGAAACGGGTGGTTCGGAGGCGGTCAGAATATTGTTCGAGGATACCACGCGAAATGATGGAGGATTGGCAGATACGACAAGTTCGTGAATGAAGGTTGGGAAGAGGAGCACGAGAGGAGAATATTGTTGCGGATGGCAGTATGGTTTGAAGGGCGTCGCTGTGAGCCATGTACGTTATAGATATTTCTCGCGAAATTCATTTATCTTGCAGAATTAAAAGCCGGAGGGATAGTTTTGGTGCTTCTTTGTGACAGTCAACGTTCAACGTTCAGGTGTTCCGAAATATGTATGGGCGAACGACAGAACCCATTACTACCGTAGCGGGCAGTTGGTTTATAGGGAGTTTGAAAACTCCCGGGCCTACGAGACTACTTTATGGTCAGCTTCAACTCACTGGCACATCAAATGTGGAGGTCAGGAAGTTCTTCGGTTCAGCGAGTGTTCATGTCCATTGATCATTAGGGATGTCAATCATGATGGTGTCTGAGAAGACAGTCCAAGCAAACACATGCCGTCCAAGAAAGGTCTCAAATTCTGCCTCGTCTTCGCCCCAACCACGCTCTCAACTATCCCCAACGAGGCTCTTCACTCTGGTGGCTCACTTGCCATGGCGTCTGGCAGGGTGGAGAAGGTATGAATTACTGCGAAACGCGTCGTCGACATGTATTGGAGCATCCGAGGAAGAGAACTGACTTGTTATGATTTTTCAAATTATTGAGAAGCACAAGGGAAAGTTTACGTGAGTAGAGCAACTTCAACGGACCCGCGACCCTTCTCACGTTATTTGATGCATATGTAGCTGACCACAACGTGGATCCCGCCCCATCGACGCACGGTGTTGAATTCAAGTGTTGTCGTTTACATTATGGTTAGAGCATTAGGTCCCTTATCTGTGAAGAGTGGCCAACCGATCAGAGCTCACGAATCGTGCAGAAGACCTGTCAAAAACGTCACAGTTACGTGACAATGCGGTACAACTGACGGTGTTTTGATTTGGAACTGCAGGTATGCCATAGATATGCCAGTTATTTCAACACTGATGTGCACCGGTTGCTCCTCGCCCCCCGGTGTGCCACGCGCTATGAAAGTTATCTCTGGTTCCGTCTTTTCGCCATCCTCTTCGTGATGGACCTCGTTCTACACATTGCCGACGAGTATATGCTCCACAGCCTCTGGGCTCGTCTTGTCCCTTTGAATGATCCCTCGCCGACCACCCCTTCCAGTCCATCCTCGCCGCCAATGCCTTTTAACCACAGTCCGGATGGCCGCGAGATTACATTCCCAGACAACTATTGTCGTTGACTATGGTCACCCTGATCGGCATCAACCTCGTCTATTTCATTTTCGCCACCATTTCCTTCCAATTCATATTCAACCACGAGTTGATGCGACATCCACGCTTCTTCAAAAACCAGATCAGATTCGAAATCCAAACCAGTCTAAAAACAATTCCTGCGACGACGCTATTGATGGTCCCCTAGTTCCAGGGTCCATCGTGCACTCCATCATCCCATGCTATAAAAAACCGTCCACAAGCACCACCATAAATTGATAAGTGCGTGATTTCGGTTCTCTCGGCTTACATACTTTTCGCTGTACCGACCCCTTTTGGATCTCATGCAGTCTATCCTGTGGAGGCATATATGCAAGCCCTATCGTACTATCTCTTAGTATTCTTGTTCCCTCTTTATCGAGGGTTGTACATGGGTCTCTTTGTCCTCGCCAATGTTTGGAGTATATTCGTATGACGAGCCCTTTCGCTGCACCTCTGACTCCAAGCTTCAAGTTCACTTGCACAGCTTCATGATTCCGAATTGATTACCGGCCATCCGCTTGAACACTATGAACGGTCCCTCGCACCCACACTGCACCACCTTTATTTCACGGTCAATTACGGCCAGGTACCAACTGCCCGTCGTGATAGAGTAACTCTTGGTCGCTGATCTCCTTTTAACAGTACCTCACGTGGGCGGATCGTGTGGCTGGCTCGTATCGTCATCCAGAATCGCACCTTGACCCGTTGCTGGAGGTTGCAAAGGAGAAGATATCATGAGTACGAAACATAGCATCAAGTTGATTACACAGGCCGATCCCTACTCGAAGCCACCCGCCCAACTTAATCGATTCACAATTGTGCATGTACCACATTTCTCGTTCAGTTTCCTTCTCCTTAACTTCATTTGACTTGTGTCTAAGTACGTGCTGCTGCGCCGACACTTACTCTGTATACTAGTATGCAGTTGTTTGCTTGCAATTGCATAGATTGTGATCTCGGGTGTTTTCCCGCGACCTTCTCCATGTTTTTCCCATCAACATCCTTCTCAGACTTGAATACGGTCGGCTTTCTCATTCAATTATGCCTGTGAGAGTCTCACAGCCATCGCGAAGCAAGGTCACCCACTACCAGAGTCACGGTGTGCCACCACTGGCATGAATTATTTCTTGCACCTATTAATAGTGCACGCTCAATGCGTGTACCTTTATTCGACGCCATGCCACAAGTGTGCGCGTTGACCGTATAAATCCCGTGTATCGATGAGGGTGTCCTACTGGGGACTGGTGAGCGAAGGACTGGCAGCCGCAGATGAACTCGGACGAAGAGAAGTCCCAACTTACCCCAGAGCGTCCTCATAGCATATCGTTTAGCACTTTCGGTTCCTCTTATTGCTGGGCTCTCTGTAATAACGCCGAGTGATGACTTTAAGAATTCGTGCAAGCTCGAACCAAGTAACAGTAAATCGAACGTCAAAAATCCAGAAGGTATGGTATCATAAGAATACTAAGCCACGTCTGGCTAGCAACAGGAACGTAAATGAAGGTATGATGGAGACACGGAACTGCATCTCTAGCTCTCTCGACTCAGGGACCTCCACCCGACGCTGCTGCGCTCCGTTGCCTCGTCTCCTTGTCCATCCGCAACTTTTCCACATATATAAAGGTGATGATGATGAGATTTAACATGTGCTCTGCCTGGGGTACGATTTCCAAGCAAGCGCTCCTCCGCTTTCCTATAATCCCGAGAGTCGCTCTGTGATACCGCGCGATCTCGGTTCGTGACGCATCATCGAGAGAAAGCTGGAGAAACAAGGAATCAGATCACACAATGCAACGAAATCCGAAACGTTTGACACTCACCACTACGTCCCTGTAGTACATGTCCCATCGATAAAGACGGCCATCAGGCCCGGTGAACGTGCGTTTCCTAAGCCAGCACGTCCAAGTGAGTGCTATTCATCCCGTTTCGAGGAGTAACAGCGCTAAATTCTCACCTTCCAAAGATCCCATGTCTTGGCAGGAAAACACTTGATTCCAGTTTCGTCCCTCCGATAGTGAATATCGAGGACCCGAAACAATGCCAATCGATACGACCCATGACTTCAATGGGGTCGTCCATCTGCGACTGGTTCGACAGTTGTCGACTGACAGTGGTCGTACGGACGCCCAGACGGAAGGGCGTGGCACTCTTGAACACGGGGAGTCCATGTTCGTCTGTGAAGACGGTGTTGCGGACGCTTTCAGAGGAGAGCGTGAGGATCATGATGTGTCGGGTATGAGGTAGAGAGTTTTTATGAACTTCGAGAGGTCACACCACTCCCTTTTAACTAGCCTCAATGACTCACTGGCATGACGTGCGAGGGAGACTCGAGGCCGCATTTGCCAGAGGGGCGGTGCAGGCACTGGCATGCGCCATTGCCAAGAGGGATTCCACATTTCTCTTGACTCGATGAACTCACGATAGAGGCAGCATGATACTGCGAGCCACGGGCACGTCTCAGACTAGCCCACTCGAGTGATTGCAGTACAGAGCAAAGAGCCCAAGGTGTCCCAAGTCGGAATGAAACACGACCGACCCCTACGGTTCCGCTCTTGGCGGGGTCCTGTGACCCTGGGTTTCTGAATAGAAGTTCATACACAGGAGCTTTTACAGGAGCTATCAATATGCGCAGTTTGCTATGCAGATACAGTAGAATGAAGACATGATCACCCACATAATTAACCAACCGCTTCCATGACAACCAGTATACTCTTGCCATAACCTGTGTCGGATCCTAACCCACTTCACTTTCGCACTATCGCTGAGATCTACATATGCAGAAACCTTGCGCGCCAGCTTTGAGGCTATCCCAGGAAACTCTCGGGTTCGGTGGTGGCTGTACACTCACCTTACGACGCACTGGAGTTGGACAGCGATCAGCTTAGTCTCCCCTTTTCTTTTGCCACAACACTTGATGGTGAGTTTTCGGAAGAGTCCACGACAGAGTCCGGTGGTGTCCGAGGTGTCCGACTCGGAGTCCATGGTATTCGACTGTTGAGTTCACGCAGCAACTTGAAGACAAGTGCATGATAGCGATTGATGAAACCTCCTTGCTCTGCTCTTCTGACTGCGGCGGGATCATGATACTGTAACTCGGGAGGACAGGCCCGCCAACGCGTCACGTCCTGGATTTGTTCTGTCGTTACATTGCAAAAGGATCGCATCTGGCACGGACAACTAGTACAACCCATTAGAAAGTGCAGAAGCTCACCCGCAGATAAATGGCCTCAACATCATCAAGTCGACCGATTGTGTACACTTTATGGCAGGGTGCTCCTTCTGAGTTACCTATCGTAGCAGCCCAGATACGAGAGAAATCATACCCGGATGCACAACCATGCAAGTTTCAGTGGCCAGCAATATTTGTAGATGCTCATTATAAGTACCTAGTTCGATCGCACTAATACAACGGACTATACAACCACGAGCAATGCTGCATAACAAGATATATCACCAGAGCCTGAGCAGCCTAAAACCAGTCCAATCACAACTAAGCAGGGTGTAAAAATGTATAAAGCCAAACCGAAAGGGTCAACGAAATGATTGATAGTGTGACGAACTTCCGGACACGACTTTACCTAGCTCAATCTGTTTGCACGACGCAGCTCAAAATGTCATCTCAGACCTCCAGTGAAACAACTTTAGTTTGCGAAAACGCATGATCAGACATCCTGTGAGTGTTCGTGTGATTTAAGTCAGATGTTAGTCGGCTGGACCGTCGGAATGGCTTGCGAATCAGTGGGCGCCCAGTACACTGAATCAATCTGTCACGAATCGGAAATGAGTGACGATCATGCGACGCTAGGTAAACAGCCCACTATCACGCTCCGGGTCATGTTTTCCGTGCCGTCCGTCTCTATCTTAAGCATCTCGCGAGTAAGGAGGGTATCCAGGAGGGTCTTCAAAACGAAAAGAAATAGAAGTCAAGTCAATGGATGGCAGCCTCCGTTTGTTGAGGACACTCACATTCGTATAGATACGTCCAATGGGAATGGCAAACATGCCGAACAGATTCGTGCCCGGAAGAACGATAAAACCAATTAAACTGCCCAATGAGAAGATGCCGGCGAAGAGACCTGTCTGGATGGCACCCCGAATCAATCGGTTCAAAATTGTATCCGTTTTCTGGAATCCGGTACGCGAACGGGAGAAGACAATAACCAATATAACTGGTTTTTGTAAATCAATACCTCATGTTATGTACGTTGGGATAAATGAGCGTACTGGTGATGAATGTGTCTGCGACGACCTGCACGGACAACCAGGCAGTCAAGATGAGCGTGAGACTAGGCAGCTTGGACGCACTAAACAATCAAGGTTAGTTTGATGCAGTATCTCACTCGTGAGACGTACAATTTCATGATCCAACCTTTGATGCCAGTAGTCATACCCAGAATGAAGGAAAGGATGGCCAGCAGGATGGTCACGCCATATAGGAATTTGTTACTGGTCAAACGCCAAATCCTACAACATGCCAGGATTTAGTCTGGGATTCCATCGGCATACCTGTATACTTGCCTGATCGCCAGATATATATGCGTCACCAAGGCAGCAAACGAATTACCAATAGCGGTAAATGGATATGGCCATACAGCCGCTTCAAGGAGAATTAGGAGCAGATTGAAAAGGTGACATGTTTGCTCACCTGCGAGAGCTGCAGGATTACCGAAATTTGTCACACTGAAATTCGCTCAGCATGAATAGATGCGATGGTTGAGAGGCTACGCACGCATAATACCATGCCATATATATGATGCTGTGGAAATAATTGAAGATTTCCCAAACACCGGACAATGGCACTCACGAGCCGCTGTGGAATGTATCCAAAATGAACAGGAAGATCACCGTATACCTAAATCACTCGTGAAAACTGAATGCTCGTGAATCGGTAACCGACTGACTTTAACGCTGGCCGATCGTTGAATTCTGGAATGGGATATAAGTTGTGGTGAATTCATGTTTGGCGCCGATGATTCTACTTACTGGTCCGGTAGTAAACCGCGAACTGGTAGGTGACAAGGCCATACAAAAAGGTATTGACTTGGTTTGCGACGTGTCAGCCGGAAGGCTCAAAGCGACGTGAAGATACGATTTGGGGGCACTCACAAAATATGCCCACTAGGAGCGTACCTATCAACCAACCCATGAATGAAGTGTATTGTAGAAATAGGGCACCCCGTCGTACGCACCAAGCATTGCATCATACAAGTCCATTTAGTGGTCTTGGTTGAGGCTTCACGATGAAAAAAGAAAATTGAGCAGGGGATGCCTCCCCTTCTGCTTGGCCTAAGGGAAAGATATATATACTCGTTAAGACAGTGTTTGAAGAGCCACTGGCGACTACCACCTGCCACACGCCATGGCCGGTGGCAAGCCCTATGCAGCCACAATCCATGCACTGCATGGCGGTAGCGTCCGCACGACGGTAATGATGCTCGCGTTGTGCTCGCGTGCTAAGTTTTACGTGTAATCGTGATGAGGTTATATCGAGAATTTGTGTGGACCAACCGACGAATATACTTACTACATAGTACTATCATGATGACCCGTGCGAACACTCCAGACGGAAACGGCGCCTCGCGCCAACCACGGCGAGTACCGTGAGGGTTCTGCACGTTGAATGTCTCGATCAGTCGGGGTTTCACTGTGTGGTGTACGCAAAAAAAAGTACTTTTGTGCCACACG
>MU130838.1:66168-98945 GCA_015039435.1 Imleria badia
GTGTTGTATTATTTGTGCAGATATTCCGCCATAGGCGAGTACCGTGAGGGTTCTGCACGTTGAATGTCTCGATCAGTCGGGGTTTCACTGTGTGGTGTACGCAAAAAAAAGTACTTTTGTGCCACACGCGTCAACTGTAGACTATGCCACGACTAATAAGTCGGAAACCGTGACTGGTCACCGTCCGTATACGTCGTAGGTGAGTCCGACTGTCGGACTACATACAACGTGCCGCATCAATCCTTTATAGTCGACTGCACAACATGGCGTGTCAGTGCCCCTGGTCTTGGTCAGGGGTGTGTATGTATTCTGATCAAGTTCTCGAAGAAGCAGTGCGGATTCCCACGTGTGAGTTTGAGTGCGGTCGAAAGGCTTTCTCGAAAGTTGAGGTTTGATGAGTGAGTCCTTCACTAACCCTGACTCAATAGCACGGAACGCCCACCTACAGATATAGTTTTGAATCCCTGAATCACCCAGACGGTATACTACTGGATCTCTTCCGAGTCAGAAGGTCTAGGGAGCAATATACATCATAATACTCATTATAATACTAGTTGTACAATGGACTATACTGGTACCGACACCCCCACGAGTCCATGTCAAGATATCGATATCACTTGAGTGAAGTCCGTCCGACAAGCACGATACCGTTTAAGTACGCACCGGTCAAGCAATTTAAGTCATGAAGTTGGTGTGTTTCTTTTTTTTCTAATTCAACCCATTTGGTACTTAGACTCGCTACGTGTCTCCGTACTTATTGTAAACTCACGCCTCATATATTTGACTTTCACAACGTAGCGTAAACGGATGGTCTCGAGCCTACCCATTTGGGATCATAAAGCGTCTCGCGGTGATGAGTCTCCAACTCCATTCGGAACGCAGTGCCCACCGAGGTGTTTCGACACCAAGATCGATACCAGTCAAAGGACCTCATAGGCTTTGCTCCCTCTTCCCATCGTGTGCTCAATCCGCGGTCGTGCATTAGTTGACGAAACTCTTGAAAACCGCAGTCCGCCGCGTCCGTGCTCACCGGGTGTCCGGTTAGTGAATTCATATACTGCCACTACGTGGCAGTACACCGCGGGGAGCTTCAAACGACACTGAACTTCGACATAACCGAGTGAATGTTCCGTGCGTTTTGCATCCACTGTATCATCAGATCGCGTGGCGCATCACACGCAGGAAGCGCAAGGCGGTTCTCGTATTTCTCCAGCAGATTCTCCATCTGAACGAGCAAGCGACCACATCGGGTCATTAAGAGGAACCAAGCCAAGACGTCTATTCATGAGGAATTGGAGGGCTCAAAGTCCCAGTGATTCGATACCTGGGTCTACCGGATATCAACTCCTTCATCCCTCTCAGGAATCTCGAGCAGAAAGGCATCTAGAAACGAATACTAACCTGATCCGGTGTGTGTCAGTCCCTTCCCAGGATAATTCACTAGCAAACGCGAAACGCGCAGGGAAATTGGTAGGTTCAGTAATTGGCGATGAAACCATTGTGGAGCTCATGGTAATTGATTTCATGCGATCCTGTATCAAAGTGAGCCATACAGGATATATACGGGAAAATGTTGTACCTTGCGGACGTATCATTCACTGCCTCCACTGATAGGAAACGTAGTAGCCTAGGCTGTATACACTAGCAGACAATCTTGTTCATTCATCGCAGCGTATAGACACTGGACAGTCCGTATCGTCCTTGAGTCGTGCTTTTAGGAGCAGATTTGCGGGATTGGTTACGCAGGCGGCAGAAGTATGGGGGAAGCAAAGAACCTGTGGGAGAGCAACGTAGGTTCAGCAGCCTGTTGTTGGGGAAGTTCGATAGCATTGCGTTTGTTCTCGCTGACCCGAGAGTCTCTGGTGAGACGACGCTGTCCAGACCAAGCGGAGCTTGTGGGGTTCTAAAACTTCTCGCGTGGGAACTCGACTAGGGTTTTCAGCAACCTGCACAAGAGCCAACATGCCTACAACTTGTCTTGGTACATGGCTTTCGGAACGAGGTCCGTCCGTCCGCGAACTCATTCTGTTCACGCCTTTTGAAGCTGGTTGAATTACAGTCACTGCGTGTCCGTGGACGTGCGGTTTAGTTTTCTCTGTTGGAGCATTCACAGTGGCGCGTTTCTTGCTCAAGACTTGGCTTGTCCTCACCCAAACCTTCATTTTACCCGGTAGAAACGTACGTATGTGCGTTGGACACGTTAAACTGAGGATAACCCATTCTTTTGTTAGCTGAAGAAGTTTGGCGCAACGAAGGGCGCTTGGGCAGGTGCGCGATGTTCCCCACAACCCATATTTATTCAAACTCGATGTCACCCTAGTCGTCACTGGTGCATCTGATGGTATTGGGAAAGAATTTGCACTCCAGTTGGCCGCTGCTGGTTTCAATATCTTGCTCGTCGCTCGCAATCAGGCGGCCTTGACTTCTGTTGCAGCTGAAATTGGTGCGTCCATTTTATTGACACGTACATGCGGCTCACATCCCGCTGTTAGCGAGCAAAATGGCAGGCAAAGTGCAGACGCGAATTCAGTTGATTGATTTTGCCAAAAATGATCCGGCGGCGCTAAATGCACTCAAGTCCGTCCTCACTGGTTTGGATGTTGGTGTTCTTGGTAAATGCTTGCCCCTTTCATCAGCCTACTCCCGACCGACGAGTGATCTTGATAACAGTGAACAACGTTGGCAAATCGCACACGATACCGACATATTTCGCTGAGACAACGGAGCAAGAAAACGAAGATATCGTGACAATTAATATCAACGGGACCGTGCGCGTTACGCATGCCGTGCTTCCTGGCATGATCCAGCGGTCCGTCGTTTCTTCCTTGCATATCCAATGACTCTGACAAGGGATGTGATTTTAGAAAATGCGGGTTAATTCTGAACGTTGGGTCTTTTGCTGGCCAGGTCGCATCTCCTATGCTTGCGACCTACTCGGGCACCAAAGGATTCGTAGCGACCTTCACGAGTGCGCTCGCCGAGGAAGTCCGCGCGCACAACATCATCGTCCAGAACCTGAATACATACTTTGTTGTATGTGCTCTCTCCAACCATTCATTGCCTGTTGCATGCTCATGTGATCCCAGGTCTCGAAAATGTCCAAAATCAAGAAGTCGTCGATGTTGGTGCCCACACCCACAGCCTACGTTCTCTCCGCATTGGGTAAGATAGGCCTGTCGTGTGGAGCGGCCTGGACCGACCGACCTGGTACCATTACACCATTCTGGAGCCATGCTTTGGTCGACTATGTCATCTATGTCATCGGATGGAAGTCCTTGTTCATCTCTCATGCCCACACGATACTCAAAGACCAACGCCGTCGGGCTTTGAGGAAGTTGGAGCGGGAAGCGAAGAAGGAGTAGGGGTCGGAATCCGGAGATACCCTGTGTTCCGCCGATAGGCTCATAGATGCGATGATTCTGATGTTGTCCGCTTTGCTGTCGTGTCAATTCAGTGCTACTAGTACCGTCCGGCGGGGAAGCAGGTGGGGTCGTTTCAGCAACGTTGATGGCACGTTACTACGAAGGAGGTTGTCTCGCGTGCGGTGACAAGCTCTGTTACTGGAACCCTTGACTCATGAAGAATTCAATCATATCATGGGAAGCACTGGGAATATAACTCAACCCGTGAGATGTTCCGATGTACACATGATCAGAACTGTCCGCTCGCGCTGTCGATCGTACATGCGCGCTCGCACAAGCATCCTCCGCCTCGATCGAGTCGTCGCGACGCGTTGTCGCACTCTCCCCCTCAACCTGCGCATCTCGGTGCACTCTCCCGACCTCGCCGCCTGGTTCGACTTGTATGGCGCCCGTTTCGACTCCTACATCGCCGTCTCGCGTATACGCATTTCCTGCCATGTCTGGTGGCTCGCTGGGCTTCTCTGGTTGACGCAAATCATCGCTGTACTCGCCCGTGACCTCGACACGCCCTCTCGACATGCCCCCCTTGCCCACATCTTCCCTCGTACCCTCAAGCTGGTCGGGGGGCTCTGTAGGTGTGTCTGGGTGACACTCATCGTCGCTCGTCGCGTCTGCAGGGTTTCTGGACATTCTGAGCCGGGGCTTTTGAGCCGAGTCGGGCCGTGCACAACACTATCAGAATCACAGATGCCGTCTCCTCCCCGTCTCCTCCCCTCTCCAGACAGTCAAGATGATGCGAAACTTGATGAAAATCTCTCGCCCCTTCCATACCCGCGTTGTCGCGACAAAGTACAGTATCATTATCAGACTCTGGACCCACACTTTGCACAAACTCCTCGAGGCCCTCCGTCATGCCTCGTTTTTTCGAGAATTTGCTTATTCGTATTTGCAACTAATTTTGTCCTACTTACAAGTCAATATCCAGTGCTCCCCTTGCTCTTCAACATTTAATTCACACACCCAATGCCGAACCACTAGGTGCAAGCCAACACGCTCTCGCGGCAACTCTCTGCTGCTTCGACGTCTTCATTCTTGAACGAAAAAAAGTTATATGCACTCACAGCTGGGACCCCACGCTATCCTCATGTGTAAAAATCACATCGAACATCATTGCGGTTAGTGAGTCATAGCCCGTCCTCCAAACAAACGCGAACTCCAGGTAACATCTATATGTACGATTGTAGCGTGCTGGCAGAACATCACTTCGCATACTCGGAGCTTAAATCCGAGACCTTCAAGATGCAGTGCAGGTGTGTCACTCACTATAGTCGACTTGAAGCCCGCACACTGGATAAATGTTAAAGCCGAGTAAAGGATCGAGGGCGCAGTCGCTGGCCCCATACATATTTAGTTTTTGTCCCTCCTATGTTTTCCCCAATTTCATCTTCTAGGTACCGTAACGCCTCACTATCGCCGCCCGTTATCTTGACCGTGTATTTTTCTCTCTTCTAGCAATCTAATGTGTTGATCCTGACGGTGGTGTTGGTTTTAAAGAATTGATGGGGTATGCCATCTGAATCTTGCTTTTTGATATACGAGAATGTCTGTAAATATCCTGTAGTGAAGTGGGCCTCAGACAACTCAGACACGGTTAATCTGAGCGAACGCTGCCAGCGTACGGCCACACCAGCGGGACGTCATCCCTTGTTTTTGTTTGTTGGCAGTCGCAGTGCTCATCTACCCAACTGATATCATCCAGGAAGAGAGAGACTCTCATTATTGGTCTTCACCTCCGAGGTCCTTTTTCCTGCAACTCGATCTGGAGAGGTTTGTCACTGTTTGTGAACTTCTTCGTTCATCGTTGGCCACCATCAGGTCGGACAGGTGCAATCTCCCTCGTATGGCAGCATGATACGCCACAGAGCGCCACAGGAATGATTCAAATTCCGGCCAATAACTCACTACATGGTACTAGGGGCACGAACGCGCGGCTGAACCTGCAGGTTTTTTCTATCCGAATCAGGCATGTATACTCACAGGTAAGGGCCGCGTGGTACCCTTGAACGTCTGGTTTAAAGTTAATACATATTGAACCCGTCAGGTCGGAGTCACGCACGGAAGATTGGAGTCTCCGACTCTTGGCACTGTGACAGTTGACGTGCACCTAAACACACACCTTTTTTGCCTATTCGCCATGTAAAAGGCTGACCTTCGATACTGAGACCTCACTTCTAGCGTGCTCCATGGTTAGGTGGAGCACCCAGGGAGGACGAACCCCAATCTGCGGTCAACCCCTTTCACATTCCTCGCCGCCTAGGCGTTCCGATACTCGCGGACGCGTAGACACCATGTTGCAAACTAACGTCATCGCATGGTTACTTTGTTCGTCGGAGAGTTCAAGTTCTAAACTCGATCATATTCGATCATTCAATTGGACGGTTGACTCGGATGAAAGAAAAATTCAACGACTCTTCCTATGCAAACCTTGTGCGCTTTTGGTTTTGCCGGGGGCCAAGTTTATCTCGGTTTGGTAATATTGTTTCAGAACATGAAGCGACGGCGGACTCAGGGTCTTCGTGGATAGATCTATCCCTCGAGGCAAGTAGCAGCGAGGCATCCCCCGCTGAAGTCGTTTTTCAATTGTGTGCCCAGAATTCGAAATGGGCCCGTATGACACAACCATTGGTGCGTGCAACAATGTGCCCGATTGTGAAATGGGTTTTATTGACACGGTCGAATCATAGGTACGCTCCTAGTGGGCATATTCTGTGAGTGTCCTTTGTATCAACATCGCTTTGGGGCCTCCGGACTGACCCGTTGCGAATCGAGTCAATACCTTCTTGTATGGCCTTGTCACGTACCAGTTTGCGCTTTACTACCAGACCAGTAAGTAGAGTCACTGGCAGCAAAGACGAATCCATCACAGCTCATATCTCGTTCCAGAATTCAACGACCGGCCAGCGTTGAAGTCAGTCGGTCACCGATCCATGAGCGTTCAGTTCTGAAGAGTGATTTTAGGTATACGGTGCTCTTCCTGTTCATTTTGGATACATTTCACAGTGGCGCGTAAGTACCATTGTCTGTTGTTTGGGAAATCGCCAATTGTTTCCACAGAGTCATATATATGGCATGGGATTATACGTGCGTAGCCTCGTCAACCATCATGGCTACTCATTTTCAGTGCATTCCAGCGTGACGAACTTTGGTAATCCTGCAGCTCTCACAGGTGAGCAAACATGTCACCTTTTCAAGCTAATCCTAACTGCCCTGGAAGTGGCTATGTGGCCAATCACATTTACCCCTGTTAGTTTTGCGCTTGCGGCCTTGGTGACGCACATATATCTAGCAATCAGGTAAGTATACAGATATGCCGATGCAATCCCATGCTGAATCCCGGCGTCTTGTAGGATTTGGCGTTTGACCAGCAGCAAATTCCTATATGGCGTAGTCATCCTGCTGGCCATCATTTCCTTCATTCTGGGTACGGTTTGCAGCATTGAGTCTTGGATCATCAAGGTGTATGTCTTACGATTGTTATACTGTATCAATCTGATTATAGTGTTTAGTATCTCTGAGCTACCCCGTATCACGCCCCTCGTGATTGCCTGGCTGTCCGTGCAGGTCATCGTGGACATATTCATCACTAGTACGCTCATTTATCCCATCTGTATCACTTAAGTACTCATCTACAATCACCAGTTACATTGGTCATCGTCTTCTCCCGTTCACGTACTGGTTTCCGCAAAACGGACACAATTTTGAACCGATTTATTCGGGGTGCTATTCAGACCGGCCTCTTCGCCAGCATCTTTTCCTTGGGTGATTTGATCACTTTTACCGTTGTCCCGGACATGAATCTCTATGTCATGTTCGCTATTCCCATTGGTCGCATCTATACGAATGTGAGTGTCAGCACAATGATAGGTTCCGTCCGATAACCTCATTCTTATTCTCCTTTGGAAGACCCTGTTGGATACCCTCCTTGCTCGTGAGATGCTCAAGGCAGAGACGGACGGCATGGAAACCATGACTCGGAGTGTAATGGTACGTTACTTACCTGCTGTTTCTTGATCAATCGTCTCCAATCTCTGCACAGATCGATTCAGTGTACTGGCCAGCCTCTTCGATGGCCCAATCAACTAGCCTCCAACTCAAAGTATAAAGAACCACCGAGGGAGCTTGTGATCCTGTTTGGCGAGGGTGCAGAATGCAAAGTTGTCCACACTTGTGGCCTGAGATGACATTTGCAATGCTTCGCCATACAAAAAGGGGAAAAAAATCATGGGCATTCAAATATTCATCACTCTGTCGATCTTTCGTTGGCGCTTTTGTTTTGACTTTGTATAGATTTTCATGTCGTGCATATTTTGTCGCCGGACTGGCCCTAATTAGGTTGCACTTCGGTGATAGCTCTCTGTCACCGTTCAGGTGGGACTTGAGGCCTGGAGGCCTTGAGGCACTGGCATTTTATTACGTTGTGCGAACTAGGTACTTACTATGATCTTATAATCGGAACATCTACCCTTGCCACTAAGCCAAAACGTTTGTGCTTCGGGTACTCTCGTCTCTCCAGACCGCTAAACTGAGCGGACGAAGCGCTCCGCCATAGAGTCTTAGTGAGATATGCCTTCATACCGCCGTGTGACGATTCAGATGTGCGGGAACCTCACCCCATCAGTGTTCAACTTGACTGTGCATCCGCCAACACACTCAACTAGGTCACTCAGGTTGTTCCCCCACCGTCCATGTCACGGGTGCTTGTTCACGTTCCTGCCCTGATGAGCTGGATTATAAATCAAGCAAGGTTTCTGCCGGCGTCAGTCGGCGGTTCAACCGAGTCATGAGAGGCGACAGAAACCTTGGTCAGGAAAGGTGATTGACTCGAGTCTCGACTCGGAGCGAGCAGCTTTCTGATGCCAGCAAACCCCGCACCTGATTGTGATTGGCAGATAGATTCTTTTTCCGACGTCACGGTGAAAGTTCCGAGTCCAGTCACAGCTACCTTCAAGTTGGCGTTCCGATGCTCGTGGGCAGAAATTGTACTCTGCACATTGGGTTCCTTAGATCAGTCACATGCCATCAGTCATGCACGTTTGTAACGTTATCGTTGTATGGTTACATTGTTTGACCAATTGGAAAGTTCTGGACTCAATCATCGCATTCAATAAGTCGACTGACGGAAAAAAGGAAGTGATGACTGTTCTGGCTATTCCACGAACTCTCAGAGTGGGTATTCATTTAAACATAGTTGGCTCGGGTGCTAATTGGCGCCCAGACCACCTTGGTTCGGTTACTGCTCGAAAGCTTCAAGACACGGCGGAGGTCACCACGATGCCACCCATGCGGACCCTATGGCGTTTGGACATCGGAGGGAGTCAGGGTCCTCATGAGTATATCTTGCCAGATGAACCAAGCAGGATCAGGTCATCCCCTCTGCTGCCGAAGGTTGTTGTTGTTCAGAGTCACCCGAGCCCCTCTTCACTTTGCAACCCAAAACGGACGATGGGCTTGTATGACACAACTATCGGTGAGTGTAACGACGTGCCTGATGTGGGGAATGGGTTTTGTTGATGGAGGATGATAGGCGCGCTCCTAGTGAGCATACTCTGTGAGTATCTGTGACGTTGCTTTAGTGCCTCCGGCCCTCCGTCTGACCCGCGCAAACCAAGTCAATACATTCTTGTATGGCCTCGTCACGTACCAGTTCGCGGCTTACTATCGGATCAGCAAGTAAATCACTGGCTGCAAATATAAATGCACCATAACTCATGTGCCGCCAGGAATTCAATGATGATCAAGTCGGTAGATCACCGATCTACGGGTGTACAGTTTTGACGAGTGATTCTAGGTATACGATACTCTTCTTGTTCGTTTTAAATACATTCCAGTGTTTCGTGAGTTCCATCCATTTGGCGTTTGGGATGTCGCCAATTGTTTTTATAGAGCTATCTATATGGCATGGTATTATATGTGCGTGGCATTGTCAACCTTTGTGCCTACTACTCGTGTTGAAAGCATTCCAGTGTAACAAATTAAGGTAATCCTGCTTTCGCATGTGAGTAAACATGTCACCTTTTCAATGTGATCCTAATGTCCCTCGAAGTGGGTGCATGGCATTGGCCATACATATTCAGGCCTATTGGAATTGCGCTTGCTGCCTTGGTGACGCAGATGTATCTAGCGGTCAGGTATACAAATATACCAATGTGAATGCAAACTGAACCTGGCCTCGTCATAGAATTTGGTATTTGACCGGTAGCAAGATCCTATATGGTGTGGCTATCTTGCTTGCCATTCTTTCCTGCGTTTTGGGTATCATTACCAGCGTGGAGGGTTGGATCATCCGCGTGTATGTCTCACGACTGTTATACTGTATCAAACTGATTATCATCATTTACATAGTACTATGTCTGAGATACCCCGTATCATTCCCATTGCGGTGGCTTGGTTGTCAATACAGGTCGTTGTCGACATGTACATCACCCGTAAGTTCGTTTATTCCGACCTATATAACATGAAGTCATCATCTACAATCACCAGCCACGTTGGTGATCATTTTCGCTCGTTTGCGAACTGGTTTCCGCAAGATAGATACAATCCTGAATCGACTTATTCGGGGTGACATCCAGACAGGTCTCTTCGCTGTGATCTTCTCCATGGGTGACTTGATCACGTTTGTCGTTTTCCCGAACACAAATCTGTACGCCATGTTCGCTATTTCCCTTGGTTGTATCTACACGAATGTGAGTGTGGTCAACTAAGGAGGGTGTGTCTTCCACGTTTTTCTTTTTCTTTTTTCTTTTCTCTTTGGAAGAACCTCTTGGATACACTGCTCACTCGCAAGTTGCTCAAGGCAGAACTGGACAGCACGGGTAATATGGTCGAAATGGTGAGTTGTTGTATTAACCACCAATACACCATGGTCAAAGCTCATCTCCAATCCCTACACAGTTCGCTTCATTAAGCTGGAGACCTGCTAATCCGCCGCGAATCACTTCGACGTTCCAAACGACCAGCAGTGAGCTTAAAGTACCAACGTCCGTTCAGGAATCGTGCTTGTCTGATGAGGGCGCGGAGGATAAAGTCCTTCCATTACGACAGAACTCACTACTATGTACCGTAGCGGGAACAATTACCAAACTGAGTCTTAGAGCCACTGCCCTACGCAGTGCGAATTTGGGATGACGAAAAACGGCGTCGGAACTCTCAAATTTTTGGCCTGGGCAAATTCACCGAGCGCGATAATGCTACAGGCATGTTTTGCAGGTCCGTGCGAGCTTTGGAACGCCTTGGTGGTGGCGAGACGAGTTTCAAATGTTGGCATGCGGCAAGCTAGAATCAGCGGGATGGGCCATGTTTCGTCAGAAAGTGTCAGCGTACACAGAGCAGACTGAAAACCAGTGGAGGCTAAATGGTGTCGCGAGTAGGCGAAAAAAAAGTCTTTCCATGTACTGATGCGAGCCTCGATTGAGGCGCCGCACTTGAAACGAGGATGCGCTACGGCCCCTCTATATCCATTGCTTCAAGTTGCTTCATGCTCATCATACGATCCCAGGTCTTGAAAACGTCCGTTGATTGCCAATGCTTGTGCCCACACTGTAACCCACAACCTATGTATGCTCTGCGTTGATTAAAATCGGATTATCATGCGCAGCCTCAGCTGGTACCAGTACACTGTTGTGGAGCATGACATGCCTTGGTTGACTATGTCATTGATATCATTAGATGGAAATCCTTGTATCCATATGACGCTCGAAGATACCCTCGTGGGGCCTTGGAGGGGTTGAAGCAGGAGGGAAAGAAACCGTTACTTTGACTCTGCCATTGACAGTGTACTCCTGAGGGTGAAACCGGGTCAGTGGATCCGTCCGACGCTTCAAGTTTGGACCCAAGTCCTATCCAGAATAGGTTTCCGGCGAATTAAGACCACCCGGATGACACCATTCAAGTGCGACAAACATTGAGTGGCATCGCCTTGGTGCAGACAAGAAATGATCCTGCCAGTGTGGGAAGTTGTGCGGAACTCAATGGGCGGGCAGGAAGAAGTTTCATGCCATTACGACGACAATGTGTGCTACCGGGCGGAGCCGGCCGAGCTTACTGCGGGTGCGTCATGTTTCCCATATGGTTGAGAGGGTTATGAAAAGATCGCTGCGTAGACAGAGTGAACATGGCGGATGATGGTCGAGTGAACTGAATGCTTGCGACTTGGAGGAACTTGATACTGCCACACTCGAATGTGTAGCGGCGACGGAGAAATCCGATCGAGCGCTCAGGAACCTTGCAGAGGCAATGAATGACCTAATCTGGACCCCCGATACGCACGTACATAGTTTGCGATAAGAACTTTTTTTTGGACAACTTGAAGTGATGCTATTCAAGTTATGTGGCGACTGTCTAGTCCTACGCGAGAAGAACTTGAATGTCCAGCTAAGCCTGAGGCGGTATGAATGATATCCGATTTAGAAAATTGCACACGTGAACCCAATGACTAAACCGGAGGAGTTGGAAGTCTAGGGTTATCGATTACTACTAGCAGTAGTAGTCGCGCAACGTCTTGTGGGCGTGGCCGAGAAACCGCGGCCCCGAGGTTACCGGTACCCGCTGTTGTCCATGTGTAGTTCCAACGTCAAAGTCACTACGATTATTACTGCAATGGCATCACGATCATTGACCTTTCAGCTTGGTTTACCTCTCAATCGACGATTCGGACCAGTATGTAGAACTTCACCATCGTATCGGCGAGAACCAAACGACTTACCACTTCAAGCGGCATCAAGCGATTCAAGCCTGAGTTGACCGTGTTTACGTAACGTGTCATCCGCCTTATCTGAAGTTTCCCGTCTAACCGCTTCCGTGCTGGTTTGAATACAGTTCAGAGACACCAAAGATGCCAGGGTTCAGAAGCCTCTTTAAGGGCCACCTTCTTCCCTAAAAAACAACTCAAAAGTAAGTACTGAATGACGCCGCTGAGCGGCTTCTGACAAAGTTTGCTCACCACTTTTCTCTAGTAAGTTTGGTAATTGCCACAAAACTTCTCCAAGGGCCGACGGAGGTCCATGTGGACCCATATTTGGGGGCTCAGGGTCCTCTGTGAGTATGTACTATATCTTGCCCATGGGTCAAGCACTGGCAGGATCAAGTCACCGACGACCCGGCGACCCTCTCAGTCTCCTGACGAAATTGACCTTCAATCAGGCTATCCCTTCTTCTTGACCTGAGTGACAGGGACTCAGAATGGGCTTGTATGACACAACCATTGGTACGTGTAACGAGGTGCCCGATTTATGGAATGGAAGTCGTTGACGAGATCGAATGATAGGCACGCTCCTAGTGGGCATATTCCGTGAGTGTCTGCGATGTCGCCTCTTTAGCGCCTCCGACTGACTCGTTGCAAGTAAATACGTACTTGTATGGTCTTGTCACATACCAGTTCGCAGCGTACTACCGGACAAGTAAGTAGACTCGGCAAAGTTGAATCCACAGCAACTCACAACCCTCTCCAGAATTCAATGATCGGCCAGCTGTAAAGTCGGTGGGTCATCGTTCTGCGAGTGTACAGTTTTGACGTGTGGTTCCAGGTATATGGTGCTCTTCCTGTTCATTTTGGATACGGTCCACAGTATCTCGTGCGTACTATCCATTATCCGCTGGTTGTGAGCTGAGTGATCGTTTCCGTAGGGTGATATACATGGCATGGAGTTATACGTTCGTAGTCTTAGTAACCTTCGTTCCTCCTTATGCTCAATGCATTACAGTGTGACGAACTATGACAATCCAGCAGCTCTTGCAGGTGTGTAATTATGACATCGACCCCGTCTCAGTCTGGCCTTAACGATGGTCGAAGTGGCTGAATGGCCATACACATTTACCCCCATTGCTACTGCCCTTGCTGCATTGGTGACGCAACTATATCTAGGATTTAGGTATGATAGATGTTTACCAACTTAATCGCAAACTGAATCTGCGTGGCGTAGGATTTGGCGCATGACGAGTAGCAGGATACTTTATGGGGTGGTCATCCTGTTGGCGATTCCTTCGTTTATTCTGGGTATGGCTTGCAGCATCGAGGCTTGGATCATTAAAGTGTACGTCTTATGACTGCTATGCCGCATTAGGCTAATCACAACTGTTCAGTTTGTCCGAACTGCCCCGCATTACTCCCCTTGTGATTGCCTGGTTGTCTATGCAGGTCGTCGTGGACACATTCATCACCGGTACGCTCGTTCACTCCAGTGTACATGGCATGAATGTACTCATTTTAATTCACCAGTTACTTTGATCTTCGTCTTCTCCCGTTCGCGAACTGGTTTCCGGAAGACGGATACAGTTCTGAACCGACTCATTCGTGGTGCCATCCAAACAGGTCTCTTCGCCGGAATCTTCTCCATGGGCGATTTGATCAGCTTTCTCGTTCTCCCGACTACGAATTTCTATGGCATGTTCGCCATTCCGATTGGTCGTATCTACACGAATGTGAGTAACCTCATCATAACGAGGATGTGTTGTCTCCTGACATAGTTTTTGCGAAAGACTCTTTTGGATACCCTCCTTGCTCGTGAGTCGCTCAAGGCAGAAATGGCCGGCACCTACGACGTGAACGGAGCGGTGAGTTACTCCGCTATCGTGACGGTCACTCGTCTCTTAATCTCTGCGCAGAGTGGTCCTATGCGCTGGGCACCTACTCATTCCTCGCAAGCCACTTCGACGGTCCCGTCCAGCATCCAACTTAAAGTACAAAAGACAATTCCGGATACGTGTGATCGCTCGTTTACTGAGGAAGCGGAACGCAAGGCCCTCCCACTGGCGCTCTAACTCGATGGCTCATCTCCAGCTGTCTCGTCCAAAGGAAATGTCGTCAAATGTGATGTCGAGCGTTCGTCACGTGCGCTATCGATCGTTTCATCTTCGCTTTCGTTTTGATTTTCTAGATTTTTTATACTAGGTTTATGTCGTGACGATAATAGCGTTCAGACAGCACTGTGATAGCTTGCGAGTGAGCGGAGACTGTTGGCTGTCTAGTCCATTGTCTCATTACCCGATAGCCTTGGATACAAGTTGGAATTGGAATGTACATGCATTGCTTGGTGATCAAGCTATCGACGGAAGCGAGTAAAATGAGTGACAATCATGGTGTTCATGAAATCGACTAGTAATTGTTCCCATCGGCTCTCCGTGCCCATTGGGACAGTCGCAGGGCGCGATCCAAGGCGCTTCAACTTCTGAATCTGCTGTATTGTGGCATCGCCGTCACACTGGGACCAGCGAGTCAGTGTTTCGTGGTTGAAGTTCAAAGAGAGGAAAAGGAAAAAAAAAAAGAAAGATTGGGCTTGCAAGCAGCCAGTGGCGCGACTGCAGACTTGTGCGACAACAAAAGAAGACTACATACATCAGTGCCGTTCGGAAGAGCCGGTGATTGCGAAGTACCGGGCCCTTGACCCTTGAACTTTCGAGCACCGCTTCACAGTATCATCGAAGCAGCGGGCCACGTGGTACACGGAGTTGGCACAACATGCCCAAACCGCCTTACCTGGAGGCTGGAGCTTCTGTTGCGCGTTTTTTATAGTGCCCTCGACCCAGGGTTATGATTGAAAGACGGTTAGGGTACATTGCAACCCTGGCACCCGTTGACAGTGGAAGCTGCGCCCCAAATTCTTTACACCTGTTGGCAGCAAGTGCCAGCAACATGGAAACCGCGAGGCCAAATGAATCTGCGAATTTGAACCCAACCTGGGCAAATACATTTACGCCCACACATGTTTACCTCCAATTTTGGTCGGAATATTCCCTGGCAGCTAGGTGATATACTTGACGTCGCTCCAGGGCGTTGAGCCCCACGTCGGATCGGAAATTGGCTCCGCTACCACCCTTGGCCGGATGGCAGGGATCGATTGGAGCGGCATGTGGTGATTCGAGGGTGTTTATGATTTCGTGGAAACGGTTAAAGGTGTTGTGACATGCTTCCAGTGCTCGTCCTTCCCCACCCCTCGATGTTACCATTCAGATTAGACAAATCGAATCTTTCTCCTCACAAGAGGGGTACTCCCCCCCGGGTCGACTCCCGCAGCTTGTTTCCCGCAGAACATCATACAGAAACATTGTCTCCAGCTGAGAACAAACTTTCGCGACGTGATCAAATCTTCGAAGGTGCCCGAAAAAGTACCCAGGATATCGTACTACATGGAGCACCACTTCCGTTGGTTTGGGTAGGTCGTGACCACGATCATTGTTGAGTTTATACCAGAGTTTCTCTGACGATACCCTGCAGGTGCTTGTAATGGACAACGTCATACCAGATTATGCTGTGCCATTTTCAGAAGCGTATGGTGGGCCTCAGTTCATTGCACGGGCGTTCTTGGAGGTAAGGTCGCTCTTTCGCGTCTTATATGTCAACCTGATGTCTGGTCCGAAACGTAGGGTCACTATTGTAAGAATTCGTATCTATTCGTCTTTCCTGTCTACAATCCTCTGTGTCAGGCATCGGCAAGGCGGGCACCGGATTGCCGTTGGGTGCCCTTATTACCTCTGCAGGTCGACAGTTGACCGTAAGTGCTAGGTACAATTGGCACCTCTTGGTACTCTCATAATCAACTTTACTAGGTCAAGCGTTACGAAGTCCTCTGTTTCGCCACCGAGATGCGATGGAATATCAGCCAAGAACGTGACTACTATCAACAAAGCTCTTTCATCGTCTCGAACACTGCGAGACGTTCATATAACTCTCTTCTTACCTCTCGAACCGAGATCGCTGCAAGCATGCTGCTGGATATCGATATCATGCGTGTCCTTCCAGATGATTCTACCATCTCTATGGAGAGGAGGTACCCATTTTAAATGTCAATCGTTAATTCTTTGACTCACGTATTCTCCTTAGCCATGATTTCTCCATCGATAAGCATCATTGTAGTTCGCCTCTGTCCCCAATCAGCCGCCACGTGATAGAGGAAATATGTTCCTCGGAGACGGATAAAGGGAGGGTGACTGCGCACATCGCCCAGAATCCACCTCTTTCGATTTTTACCACACATCACGAGGATGATGTAGCTCGCAATTCTTCCGAAGGTGGCCATGCACTAAGGTCGCCAGTCAAACTGCCTTCAAAGTTGTTCCCTGAAGTTAGGCAGGCGGCGAAGGGAATCCGCAGATTGAGCGCTACCGCACAATCTCCTAGGTTTGTCTCCCGGTATCAACTCATCTGCGAGAGTTGATTCATGCATTAGGAGCACTTTGGGTGACCTTACCATCAACGAAGATGCTTCAGCGACTCATGAGCAGTCTCGATCTCTTCATCGGGCTCGCTCGCTCTCAGCGCTGCTGCCAGCTCGTCTTACAAGTTCTCGGCACGCAGAAACCACTCTTGAGCAACGGAATGATGACAGTCGCCCGCACGATGTACCCGTAGCTAGTCCTCGTATTAGTAGCTGTCTCTCGCCTATGAGTCATTTATCCCTCCCAGAGCCATTCAATGATTCCGCAGATTCATCACCCACAGTTACCTCCCCT
This sequence comes from Imleria badia, assembly GCA_015039435.1. NCBI lineage: Eukaryota > Fungi > Basidiomycota > Agaricomycetes > Boletales > Boletaceae > Imleria > Imleria badia. The sequence goes on from MU130838.1 coordinate 83,034, forward strand.
AAGAAGCAGGCTCGTTCTATTGGGCATATCATCAGACGCAACCATCAGGATGTTGAAAGCGAGCATCCCAGCCGCTTGACGTTCGTGTATACTATGTTTTTCGAACCTTCTTCTCTGAACCATCTCGTAGCCATGCAAAGTCATCCAATACAACCAGGCTATCTTCTGCGCTGATTGGTGGTCGTCGTTCACCTGGGCCCAGTCTCTCTGGACCAGGCTACCGTCGCTCGGCGCTTCATGCCAACTACACCGAAGATGACCGTTCTTTTAGTGATACGGAAATTGGATCGAACACACACTCCACACCGGCTCCTCGGATCGCTGAGTACAACCGGACCGAAAGAACATTGAATGCAGTTCCCTCAGGCTGGGTTGGTGCAGGCTCCCATGAAAGAAAGCCCCACATTCGTTCAGCACCTCTGGATACCTCGGTCCCGACGCTACCGTTACGTGCAACTGGCTCTCCTTGGTCAGCAGGAAAATCACTGCCCAACGTGGTAGAGGAGGTTGAGGATTGGTTTGTGGCAGTCTTTGTGGCCGTACCGTGTATTGATCATTCTTTAGTGAGGTTCCATCAGCGACATTTGGTGTCAATCGTAATCGTGCGACCCAATATTCCGGTGGCCCCGGGGCTCAAGGCCGTAGCAATGTTGTCACCTTGCATCGCCCAGCAGTAACGGAATCAGGGCAGTCGTCAACCTGGTCCTCATATCCCTCCAAGGGCGATAGGTCGTCGCTTCTCCGGCCGCTGAGCCCACCAGCTGCAGTACCGTTGACTATCATGTCTCCTGGTGCTGACCGTCGCCAGCTTCCGGAATCCCAACGCAATCAGATAACGCCCCTCGAAGTCAGTGTCGAGGCTCGCCGCAGCCGAATCAGTTCCAACGCAACGTCGGGTAAACGGGAGTCGCCTTCGAGCAGTACCCGTGCCATTTTATCTACGCTTGGGGTCGCCGCTGTCGTCGGTGCCGTCGCTTCAAGCTGTACCAATGATTTCCCAGTCGCTTCTCCTTCAGGCGCTAACAAAGATGATAGTGCAACCACTCAGAGCACGGGCTATGCACGTTCTGCGGGCACGATGATCGTTCAGGATCAATGTCTCTCTGAGTTGGTGGTCATTTTGCCATACGAGGATTATTTTCTGACGTACACTTCAGACAAGCAGTCAGGCCAACTGTCGTCGCGACCTCAAGACTAGGTGCTCAAACTCAACGAGAGCGTGTCGAGCTCGACGAACGTGTGTCGGAAGAGACAGAACTGGACGTCGCTGTGGAGGATTCTTGGACTTTGGAGAACAAGGGTTCAGGCAGGCCTCGTTCACTCGTGGGTTCGCAAGTGTCGATGTCTGGTCCCAAGCCACACACTACGCAGTATCTTGTTGAGCCTGACGACGTGAGAGCAAGCGGTCGCGGTTACGTGTCGAACAAAGGTACCCATGTCGATGAGATCGAAAGGAGCATCACCCAGTCGTCGCAAGGCGATATGGTTCAGATCCAGCCCTCCGAAACGGATGATGTCTTAACCGATGCTAGATCTGCCTCTCGAAAATCAAGGTAGGCGTTCTACTTGTTTGCGTAACATAGATGCTAACGGAAGCCGAAGTTACCTGGGCAAGGTCGCATTAGGTCGTTCATCAAGCCCGTATGATGATACTCAAGCTACAGACGTTGCGATGGCATACACCAGTTCCTACTTGGCTGATGTCAAGACGAAGATGTCCGACTCATCCACCTTCGACGGCGGCGCGCATGAGGCTCGAGAGAGACACCGCCTGGCGCGGAAACCCGCTTTGCCGGCGATCGGAGAGCCGTCGCAAGCCGAGAAGGTCTGGGAATCGAGTGTGGATGTGTCACGCAAGATGACGGCAGCCAGCCCAATTTACGGAGCTGCACCAGCACATTCGTAGGTGTCGGCACTGAACGCGTTCGGCGTTATCTGACGTCCTCCTAGTCCTCCTGACGCGGGTCATCGTCTTGGTAAACGTGCGCACGAGGAGTTCCGACAGGCGGACGCGGTGGATGTCGATCTCACCTGGGATGAGGCGCCGCACACGACGGCGCCGAGCGCTCGCCAGAAATATCTAGTGCCTCTTAGCGAGTATCTGGAACCCGAGGGTCATGCTGCCGGTTATTTGGTGGCGTCGAGAGAGCGCAAAGAAGTTAGTTTCGGACAAAAGAGCGACGAAACCAGGTAAAAAAAGTAGTGTTATTTGCATCTTTTATGTTAACGGGTGACTCTAGACATTATCGCAACGCGATCGAGGACTCCGAGCGTACCAGAGTCGCGCAAAAAAACGAGAAGCAGGAAAAGGTAACCAAGATGAATATTGTTGCTGATAACGATGGCTCCAAGGCGACTTCTTCCAAGAAAGAGGGTTCGGTGGTGTCTGCGGTACTTGCAACGGCGTGCGTTGCCGCTCTCGCATTCGAAGCTGCTGCCGAGTCCCGACAGAAGGAACGCTCTGGACGTACCGAGGTCAACCACGGCAAGCTCGCTCGTGATCGCGATCATTCTCCTGTCGGCAGAGAGCCTGCTAGGATCATCGAAGATAACCAAAGGGTAACGAATGAGAAGAACGTTGCTGTGACTCGCACGGCGCAGAGGACCGCGATGGTTGATACGCCAGTGTCCCAAAAGACAGCGAAAACAGCAATCACTGCTCAGGTAGCGCTCGGCGAGGCTGAAACCGAGATTCATCATAACAGGTATGCGAATTAAATATTGTTTAGCCTATAGCATGTGCTCACTATCTCCAAGTTTTGTTGATGAACGGACGTCTCGACAAGAGAGGGACGATGACCAGAAACGTGTCGACTGGGTGGATAGCCGTTCAGGTAGATCTACTCTCAGTCATCCTTTCATTTGTGCTGAAAAAGATGCCCAAGGCGTCTCAGCTGTGGATGTTGATGTTCGAACGAACGAACGTGCAACTGAATCGACCCACCACTCCGTTGCGGCCGAGGATGCAGTCTCTGTGCAGCGAACGCCGTCGGCCGAAGAACGCACAATTCAGAAGTTATCCTCCAACCAGAAGTCGCAAACGGGAGTGGAGTCGGGGCGCGCGTTGCAAGCCAGTGAGACCCGAAAGCAAAAAGACGAAAGCGAACAAGCGACGTACGCCACCCGGTTGTGAGTCTCCCTGGTCGTTTCACATACAACCATGGTCTGATGTCACAATCACCAGAGACACGTCACGCGAGCAGATGGCGGACATGTCGGTAGGTGACTCAAACCAACACGCCTCGTTCGACGTGGATGGTATCGTCTCACGAACAAACGACAAGTCAGCTGAATGTTCGGCACGGAGCGAAGGACGGGCTCTCATACAGGAGTGCAACACAGCAGTGTCGACATGCGATGTCGAACGCTCCTTGGCACAGCCAAACTCAAACCCAGTGTCCTCGGAAGTGCGTACCCTTGTTGTATCGCCCCAAGTGCACGTGGACGTGCGGCAAGTAACATCGGTGACAGTGGCGAGGTGAGTGTGCACTCTGTACCATAGAATACGCAGGCCAACGTTTCTTCCAGCAGGGACGCGGCACAGTCCACAACTTCAACTTCAGCGGATCAACAAGCGCAGCGAGGGCAAGCTTTAACCAAGACTTCTGGGGTAGACACGAGTAATTTACGCAAGGACACCGGAAGCGGCAGTGCATCCCGTCCTGGGTCTAGCTCAACGCACAACGACAAGGCTAGCCGTTTGGTCGAGTTGTCTAGCGTTGATTCGCGCCAATCGCCTGTGAAAAGCGTCAGACGTAGTTCCCTGAACTCGCGCCCGGGACCTGCAGCCGCCGGTACCAAGCCATTCACCAAGGAAAAGGCCCCGATTCCCAGACAGCGTGTTCCTATCCCGATCGCCTCCCAAAAACAACCCAGCGTTGTCACCAACACTCCGTCGTCCGTACGTAATGAACAAACAACTCCTAAAGCTTTGTTAGTTTCCCTTGTTTCTGGAGCGAAGCCAAGCTAACCTAGCTCGTAGAAACAACGAACGAAGCTCGACTACCAAATTCGAAGACGTGGCTCGTCCCGGAGACCATGCTGACCGCGTTGACGAAGTTGAACAAACCATCCAAGCACGTACTCAAATACTCCGCGATGCAGAACAAGACTCGGACACTACCCGGCGTACTTTGCCATCTGTGGAGGACAAGCACGCCAAGTCGCTTGAAAGCTCCACTGAGACGCAATCAGCGGAACGATCAAACCGTGTTACAGTCGATGAAAGGCAGCTCCGTCGGGTTTCTGGTATTACCAAGTCCGGCACCGCATGTGTCGACGATGCGACTATGGTGCAGAAGTTGACGTCTTCGATTACCTCTGGGCACGTTGATCAGAGTACCACGCTACGGAGGGCTGCGACTCTCGATTCACCAGAAAGGGCTCGTACCACGACCGTGTACGATATTGGTGTCGAAATGGATCGCACTGTCGTTGGCAAGTGCGTGGTGTGGCATGTTACCCGCGTTGTATACTGATGTCACTTGAAGGTCTACTGTGAGAGAGATGCCACTTCGGGAGGTTCAGGACGGAAAAGAGGATGTGAACAACTTGCACGGCGGCACAGGCATGTATCGTTTCGTCATCCGAACTAGTCTAACCAATCTCCTGGAAAGGTGTTTCGACATCGGAAGTTCGGACGGGCTCAAACGTGACGTGTTCGCAGGATGGCTCCATCATGTCCACAGAGAAGACGTCCGATGCATGCGTCATCGAAAATTTGTCAATTCGAAAGAACGAAAAGCAAGCCAAGGTTGACTGTGTGTCCAAAGCGGCCGCGCAAGATATGAATGTCATTGAGAAGTGCGCGCTGACGACACATGCAGGATCTTCGTAAGTGATCCAGCTGCGGTTTTTTGGACAAGGTTTGACGACAGGGGTGCAGAACAAAGGTATCCGATGGAGATTCCAGTCAATCAATCGACAAGACCTCTTGCGGTCTGGTACGGAGCAAGAGGGGGGAGCAGACCCGCCGACTTGATGAAGTTGCACAAGTGATGGCGATGGCCAATGTCACGACTGGATCTAGCGCATCGGGAGAGCACCGTGAGGCTTCTGTCGAAGTATCCAGGGTGGCCTTGATTACAGAGATTACAAAATGTGATCGGCCGTCGAAAGGTGTCGTTCGGGTGCCAAGCACGGATCCGAATATTGGCGACGCCACACCCTCACGCCTCGAGTATATCTCGACTCAGGACGGCAAAGTGCTCCTAGTGGGTGACTCGGTCGATGCAGAAGTTTCCTATCAAACAGGGAGGGTAGCGACGATGACGAGCGCGGATTATCAGTCTGAACAACTCTCCGCGATAGAAACTCGCAATGCAGTGGAGAAGGAAGTAGATACGGATGATGAGCAAATGTCCGACTATGCGAAAAATACACACAGGTTCGTGATGCGTATTATCCAGGACGTCTTGGCGCATTGACTTGTTGTAGCTTACAGGAAACATTCGGGGTGGAGAGGGTCGACGACGAGCACGATACTGAGGGTGGCGATCTTGCGGGTCGCACGACAAGTGCCTCTTCATCCGCACCGCCTGCGTATTCCAAGCTGGGTTCCTTAGCGACACCGATGGTTAAAGGGGAAGATCGGATGAACAGGTCCGCTACTTACACTGCTGAGTATGCTGTCGCTTTGGATCATCGGGTGGGTGCCTCGGTGGATGGAGACACTTCCATTGAATGTTTTGATGACAATGCTCCGCACACGGAACGCGATGAGGTACAAGAACAGTCGGAACGCATAGAAGTTAGGGCAGAGCTGCAACTCGGCCACAAGCATTCTGTTCTGGGGTAAGTATTTCGTGTTGCCTTGCAAGCCATGTTTAACGCGGTCCTGCAACCCGCTAGTAATCGCGGAGTGGAGTCAATAATCAAATCTGACGCCGCTTCGCCTCGTCAGGCAAACTTGCCGATCATGTCGACCAGCAGCCTATCTCGAGCGACGACATCTGAGGAAGCGCTCATACAGTCAGATGCGCACACGACGTCGCCGCGATACGACACTAGATTAATGGATAGGCGTATCGATTCCATCGTATTGCCCATATCCGCCCAGTCCCATGCACAAACGGACGAAATACATGGTGCTCGCAGAAACACCAATGTTGCCCTCGGTGCGTCTTCGGAACGGCGCGACAAAGCAGCCCAACAAGTTCAAATCTCCCTGGATGACGAGAAAATGCGCGTATCCCTCACAAAAACCTCGTGAGCGCGATCCATATCTCTTGCCAAGGATGCTCACTGGTTTCTAGAGACGAGACGGTCAAGTTGTCTGATAAGTCAGATTTGGCTTCACATCACCGACAGCTTGACGATCATATTGACGACGAATGTACAACTATTGCCTTTCCACCCGTGGCTACGATGATTCGCAGCAAAGATGTTGACAGGTTTGTGATAAACAAGCACCCTGTCGCGGTCCTAACACCTTGCTAGTACTCTGGTCACAAAAGAGGCATCGCAGTTCGAGGCAACTGAAGACGACGCGGACACAGATATCTCCAGCATGGCATCCGCCCCTCCTAGTCCACTTTTACCGACATCTTTGCCATGTGTTTCAGCGTCGGACAGGCAGACACCTCTCAATACTGCACAAACGTGCGGAAGTATGGTTGAGTCCGCTTGCGCCGTTGTGGCTATCGCTGCAGCCGCCCAACTTCTCAAGGAATCCACCCCTGAGCGTACATCCTCGGCGAATGTGATGCAGCAGCAGCAAATGAAATCAGAGTCTGAGGAGTTGGCTGTGAGAACGCAGAAGTACGATATCCACGAGCAGGCGACGTCATCGTGAGTAACCCTTTGGCGGCCGGTAAATTGAGTTCTTACACAAAGTTAGGGAGCACAAGGCCATTTCATTCACCACAGATCACTCGGGTCGCCATGCTTTGCCCAGAGACGAGGTCGACTCTTCTAGGCCGCTAACTGGTATTCCACAACAAAGCTCGACGGAGAGTTGGCAACAAGTTCCACGGTTGGACCAACCTACTTCGCAGGCATGTAAAGGCGAACAGATGCGGATGGTGTCCAATGTTGGCCCGGAGTCAAGACCAGAATCGTTGTATGAGCAGAAGTCCTCTCAGATATCCTCCCGAACGGAGCAGACGATGACGGCTCAGACCACCACTACGTCAGTTTTCCCTCATCTTTTCACCTTCTCGTTTGAAAAATAATCTAATGAATCAACGACAGCGTGGAAGGCAGTCCTAGACAGGTTGTGAAAGGCGTTGCAGGGTCGCTTCACTTTGACATAGAAAGCGACTATGCAGAGAGCCTTCGGAGTTCACATCGATCAATAGATGAAGATAGTTCCCCTTTGGATCTGGAACAGTGCGTCTATTCCTTCCACGCTCCTCTGAAGAATGTGTCGATATGTTCAATAGGTCTCTTCCTGCTGATGCATTTTCAGTGCAATTTCCTCACCTCACCCATTCCTCGCACTCCGATTCTTGTCCAAGTGCCGAGAGGCCGGGTGGTATCCCACAATATTTCCCATACCCATCAGAAAGCCAATCTCCGGCCATTATGTCCTCCCCTGCCGAATACTCAGAGGCAGAAGCCGGAACGGTTACAACACTGGCCAATCAAATCCACGGGAATGTCACCAAACATGATGTAGGATTTGAAGAACATGTATCGACGTTCTCTGTGCTTGCAGACAGGTTCGTGTTTGTATATGTCCTCAACGTTTCTGCTAACTACTTTATAGCTCTTCAATGGTTCCAGCCGAGAGAATCGAACCTCGAACTCTCGACGACGTTCGGGTTTATCCACCTGCATCTTCCCTGTCACCTTCCTCCCTCACACCAACCGCAGGAGAGCCTTCTGTCGGCAAGCGTGCAGATCAAGTTGTAGAGAGCAGCGAGTGCGCTCTCAGTATCGTTCACGTCCCGCCTTCACATGGCACCCTCGGTGTAGAATATTCTAGTGGTGAATTTACTGGGCTCGCCTCCAGTCTAGCCCAAGAAGAGCGGACGAAAATAGTGCACATGCAAACTACCCCGGGAGTGGACAGTGACCACAAGTGGCAGATAAACACGGGGATCCAGTAAGTGATGTGGTACTTTACGTGACTTACTGAAGTGACGACGGCCTCTAGCGACAGTAAAGAACCTCCACCAAGCTACCAGGATGCTGTTTCCGATTACGAATATTCGTCCGTACAGCCGAGCGACGCGTTGACAGGAGATGAATACCTGTCCCTGAGGCAACGCACGCAACACAGTGGAGGTCAAAAGTCAGGCACCCTCAACGTTGCAAGTAACGAGTTCCGGCAAGGATCCGAGGAGGGGGCTTCAGCTCTCGAACGGCGCTCGGCCCTCCGAGCTACACTTCTCAGAAACGACAAAGAGGTCGGCGAGTCTACTTCCCTGCCTGTAGAGGGCGAAGCTGTGCTTGGAACGCGTCAGAAACTTTCGTCAGTTTGTCTACGTCATCTGAAAATGCAGGCTAACATTGCTTGTAGGATTCAGGGAGTCGGTTCGGCTTCCAAGACTGACGGCGAACGAGTTCTCGACCAGCAGATTGGAGTAGTTTCGAGGGAATGCGCTAGCACGTCCGGCGCTGTCACAACGCAGCACCCGGTCGAGACCATATCTCCTTTCCGTTCCACTTCGCCCTACGAGGTCCGCACCACGCCGATAACGAACTCCTTTGAAGATGCTGTTTCCTCTCGACGCCAAGAATATCAGGGGCACATGACTACTGGAGGAATACATGTGTCCAAAGTGGATGAAGAAAAAGATACGAACTATCGTTGCACTCAACGGCGGCCCGTGACCCCTACATTCCCTCAGACGCAAGCCACAAGGGCGACCCTTTCTACTGCTGTGGCAATGCAAGGCAATGACGAAGGGGTCTCAAACACTGTTTCGCCTGTTCTCGCCCCCGAGAACACAATCATTCTTTCCCATTCCGAGGCCACGGAATCTCACGGATGCAGCGTTACTGAAGACGACAAGCAGGTAGAATCAGAGGATCGACAGTGTACACGAAGAGTGGACGGTAGCTATGAGCAGCGGAGAACTACACAGTCATCGTGAGTGCAGTGATTCTCCTGCCATCCCGCTAAAACGATTGAGTTGATTTCTAGTGATTACGCTGGCCGAACGTCAAGCGACCGCGATATCGAAGAGACTATCATATCGAACGAGCATGCGGTGGTGCAACAAGAACCAAAATCCACACTTACTGTGGAGTCGACTGCAGTTCATTCGAGAACACGAACCAAATGCATCGATTCAACTCCCGAGCAGCCAATTACTGCTCTTACTCCTTCTGCTTCCTTTGGAAGGGGGGACGTGGACACATTTCCTTCGTCCCCAGATGCTCACAACGCGCGGGTAACCTTCAAGAATACGTGAGTTTGCTCTAGCACTGTACAAGAGGTCACTACAGGCTAAGCTTGAACTGCAGTGACGAGTACCTCGGCACAACAACTGCGACCGATCAGCTCTCTGAGCGCATCGAAAAAGAAGTCGTGGAGCACAGCACAACTGACATCGAAAGCAGTCGATCCGATCTTATTATCCGGTATGTGGTACAAGTGCAGCTGTTGTTCCCCATTAACCTGCGTCTAGCTCCGCCGTGATACAAACCTCTCAACTGGGAACGAGTAAACCCCAACACTCTGTCGACGATGTGGTTGACTCATCAAGTATGTGTGCTTTTCGATTTTCGAGTCACTTTTACAACGGATTTTGTAGCTTCTTGTGCTCAAATCAGTTCAGGTGTCATCCAGACAACGAGGAATCTCAATGTGTCCGCCTCCGCCACCGGAATACAGACGTCTAGAGGGCACACAATCGAAAACGTTTCATCGAAACTCGACAACCGCAATCAACTGGAGAATGTGGTGGCACGTACTACAGTTAGCACATCATCGTGAGTCCAGTTACGGTCGTCCCATTTAATACATCGCTGATGGTGGATTACTCGCTTTCAGTAAGCGGGAAAGAGGTACATTGGGTGACGGCAACCTAGGTCTAAACTCCACTCTCCGTAGCTCCAACGCTAAAGGAACTTCGACGACAAGTTCGAGCGGAAATTTGTCGGCATGTTCAGAACAGGTTGTCTGGAACGCTGAAGGGCCTAATGAGACGTCACCACGAAGTAAAACCACACGAGCAGATCCTGAGAGGACAGGCGATGTCACGGATTTGGAATCGACTTTCCAAGACCAAGGTGTCAAAACGGCGGTCAGTTCCCGGATGCCCGAGAAAGCACTGGCAGCAGCTGCATTGGTTTGGTCTGCATCGGATATGACAGAAACCCGGGCCCCAGCAAGCAAAAACACGACTAGCTCACCAGACGTTGGATCCCTGAGCATTACGGAGAGTACTCAGACCTCAAGTGGTGGTACCCCTCGTTCTATTTCAGTGCCTGGCGAAAGATCTGGCCGATCGACTACACCAAAACCAACTAGTAGTGAATCCGTGCGCGAATCATCGCCCAAAAGTGTCGCAGATGCGCGCATTAGTGATGCTGACGGATTCCACCTCGCAACGGGAAGTTCCTCCGTTCCTCAATCATATTATTCCGACACAACCTCAGTACACGATGACGTGGGTGCATCTTCAAGCCAAGATGTGCAACGACAATCGTCGTCGGGTGAACCCAGTACCACCCATTTGCAAGAGTATGTTTGTTTTAGTGTGCAGCGATCATTGCAATGCTCATCATCTGTTCGTAGCGTGCGCGTGGACAAACGCGAAGGTTGGCTCGTTGGAGAGGACGAATATGACGATAGGGATGATTTGGTGTTCGATTCGGCCAAGGAGGCTTCTGCAAGGTCATCCCCGTTATCTACTTTGCCGCAAGCCAAAACAACAGTCATCTTTGATACCCGGTCAATACAACCATCACCAACCCAGACCGTGGCCCACAACGAGAAAGAGGCACATTCGTGGGAAGGCAGTGTTCCGGCCATCGTGGATAGGTTCGTTGTGAAACTAACACCATGTTCTACTACCTCACATTCGCCTAATCATGTTTTAGGTATACAGATACATCTCCTGTCAATTCGGAGGTGCATTACCTTCAGCTGCCCACCGGAGATCATGGTGGTATTGATCGTTCGTCAACCGCATCGAAGAACTTCCCAATTCCGGAGTCTGAGCTCTCAGCTTTCGAGACGGGAGAGACGCAGACAGAAGCTCATATCATGGAGACCCAAGGAGAACACGGAACATCGAATCGAATTGAGTCTGGGTTCGCACTTGATCTGGAGGACTGGATGGGTCTGAATGGCGACAGCGAATCGGCAGGGGGCTCACTGGAAGGCGTTGGGTCGGTCCTTGTCTGCCATCAATACACGCCATCCAGTGGAAGTGATGAATTTTTTGATAAGACATCTCAGTCCATCCTTGCGCTCGCAAAGGTCCGTACGGCTCTATCTCATGGAGAACAAAGCTGATTTCGGACCGTGCATACAGAGGACGTGGAGGACAGACGTGCTAGGCACGTCGCGACGGGCGTCGATCGTCCGGGGGTGGGGCGACCTTGCGTTCGTTCGGACCATATCCCTCGCAAACCGACCGTCGCACATTATCGACCACCGACTGCTTATCGATACTCCTCCCGGGGCCATCATTCACACCAGTTCTAGTATCACGGGACATGGGCCGATCGTGATCGTGGTCGCGAGTATAACTGGGCGGCCGTTTGGTATGTAGTCATCTCCCGTGTACCTGTACCAGGCTGGCGGGACTCACTCGTGGCGCGTTTTTTTTGGAACAGACGATATCGCGCTGATCACACGCATCCTTTCTTGCATTGACCTATACCTTCTTACACCGCAAGACCTTTGCTTGCTCTGCGTTGTCCCCCGAAAAACGAGCGAAACGCTGGAAACGTTGGATATCACGCTGCAGGTTGTCCAAGCCGCCCTCGTACGTATTCGTTTGATCGTCATCGCCGCGGGTTCTTACGGAACGCTGATATCGCTAGGATTACAACTGGATCGAAGTGAGGGAAGTATCCATCGACGGGGTCGACGTGGGATATTGGGTCAAGATCACTGTGCAAAGGTTGTTCTGGCACGAGCAATTTGAAGAAGATCAAGATCAAGAAGTACCACATATCGTCGAGGCGGACCATGAGGAAAATGAGCCAGCTATTGCAGAGGAGGCTTCGTTTATGGACAATGTCGACGTGGACATGACCGAGGAGATGTCAGCCTCATGATGTTGTCTATGCTTGAAACCAAGTTCCTGCCCCTCAGTCTATGAAACGTCAGACCTTACGCCTATGTCTAAATGGACCATCTAGCGCACATTGTAATGCAATTCAGGGATGTGCTTTGTCTCCTGCGAGGTTTCATCATCGAAGAACTCCATCAGTGGCGGTTTACGCCCAAGCAGACTTCAGTTCAATTTTGGCACACTGTCTTAGCCCTCACACCGAACAAGAAAGGTTCTTGAGTTTGAACCTCCTCTACCCACCGGTGTCTGCCAGTGTGAGGCTCTCTCCACCGCTACCAAAGTTCCGGTCCATGGGCCGGGCAATGTCGCATTCGCACCACCTACATCGTCCACCTCCCCTGCCAATGACCATCATGACTCAGTGCGTTGACTTACGCCCACTAGTACGGAAAGCCAGTCCTCGATCACACCCGACTCGCTTAGTCGTCCGCGTTACCATCCACTGCCCGAGCCTCCCCCCGGGAGACACCTCCATCTTCTAAACCAACCGCATCTTCACCGTCAGAAGAACGCGGTTGGGAGCATACCCCGAATCCAGAGTTGATGCCTTGCCATCGGTTCCAAAGGTCGCGGTCATACATGGCTCGGGCGGGACTGTAGAGGGTTGAACAATGTGCCAATATCGATATCACGGTCCATCGTAGTGATCGGCGGGCACTGATTGGCATGCAGTGATGCAGTGGGCCGTTGGGCAGGGGCGATTCTTTGGTAGGTTCAGCATCGCACGGAAAACTCCGGCAAGACGCTTTCCCACGACTGCGCTGTTCAAGTTCAAGCCCCTTTTACTCGCACTCGCATTTTCATCTCCAAACATCATGAGCGACGTCGACAACTCGATGGATGTCGACAACTCAAAGGATGTCGACATCTCGATGAAAGACCAGAACTCAAAGGATGACGAAATCTCGAAGAATGACGAGAACTCAGGGGATCCCACGTTACCATCTCCTCCTTCAAATGAATCAATCGACGGCTACACAGACAAAGACCATCGTCGGATGGACGAGCTGGTGGCTGAGCGGCTGAAGAAGGATGACATAAATGACTGGCACGACCGTGTATCAATTGCGGATCTGACGCTTGTGCTTTCATACGTGGCTCATTGTGACGCAAGACTAGATACCAAGTATCGTGACTATAATGTTGCGAAACAACTCTTGGACAGCGACACATTGCTGAAGTCCAAGGTAGCAGAGGCTTGGAAAGCCAAGGAGTATTGCACTGTTCGCAAACTCGGTATGCACGTTCATCGTGTGTAGTCAGTTTTCGTCCTTTGCTCACTCTCCTCGTCACCCGTAGATATCCTTCGGGCTCCAGTGTCATCAAGTAGGTTTCTCTTTGTACACGACTCAGTTTGTCCTTACACGAAATACACAGCGCACATCACGGAAACCCAGTCGAACGTGCTGAGGGAGGCGCTAACTTCCACCTATCAAGGTGGTGCCGTTGAAGCGTTCCACAAGTATCTGACCGAAAATAACACGACATTTGCTGAAGCCAAGTATTACGGCAAATTTTGCTCTATAGTCCAGAGCTCAGGTACAGGAAAGACGCGCTTAATGCTCGAGGCAAGTTGTCATCATTATGAGTCTAACAATTGGGTTGACACGCTTCCATGAAGCTTCGCAAAAAGGGTGTCTGCGTATTATACATGAACATTCGATCCCGAGGAGACACCCAGGGATATCCCGAACGTGACGATATACCTGCAAATATCCTCACCCGGCCTTGTGTCACTGAAGACGAGTATCGTACACGGTGCTATGAATTTTTCGCAGCCGTCTTCAAAGTCCTTTGCACGTCCATGAAGGATAAGGAGTTGCTCAGTTGGTGCGATAACATGTGCGCCATTGGCAACAATGATCGTGACAATTTTTTTGCGGATCTCGATCGGGAGTGCGACAACGTGAGTACAACGAATATACGACTTCCGTATTCACATAGTCATAGGTCAAAAGGGAAGCAGAAAGGAACAAGTGTTCTTCGTACAAAGGGATCATGAGGAGGTACTATCAGCAGATGGTTGGCTGCTTCCCGAAGGCCAAGGACGACAAACCCAAGGTGGTGATCGCGCTCGACGAGGCCCATGTGTTGCATGACAAGAATGGCGATCCACCATTTTCCCCAGCAGATGTGTTACTCCGGACTATCAAGGAATATTCGGAGAACAACACTCATGCAGTTTGGGTAGTGTTCGCTTCGACGACGTCCAAGGTTGCACATTTCGCATCTCCTCAAGCTCTGTGTACGTGCTGTCACGACAGTTCACTGTGTTGCAATTAAAATGTTCCTAGTTAACTCGGCAAGGGTCTCTGTCAAGGGACAATTACTTTTCCCGCCATTTACACAACTTGGATGGAACCAAAATGCTCCGGAGCTCGAGGAGGTTCAACCAGAAGAAGTGGCAAAGGTGGGGCATATCATTCGGTATGGCCATCCATTGTATGTGCTTGTTTCCGGTGACATTTCCGTGCCTACTAACTGATTCATAGATGGGTCTCACTGATGGGCGGTGACGACTCACTCACCGAGCTCCTCCAGCTCGCCAGACAGAAGTTGTGTGGTTCAGACAGGTTTAATCCTCGAAACGACCATCAGGCATTGGCAGTGCTTGCTCAAAGATTTGGCCTTGACATCGCCTTCGGTCACCGCGATGCTGTTCGTTATGGGGAGACTTTGGTGGCAAGTCATCTCCGTGTGTGTATCAAGACCACCGAGGATCGCATGTGGAGCTATACCACTTATCCTTCCGAGCCAATTCTCTCATGTGCCGCTGCTTCCTTACTGCACTCAGGCGATACGAAAGATAAAAATAAACTCGATGTCTCTTTGCACAGCCTAGAGTCTATGGTCAATGATGGGGTAATTGACATTGGCCAGATTGGGGAGGTAGTCAGCCGTTTTCTCTGGCTCCTCGCAAAGGATTTTTATGTTCGCAAGCCTGAGAATGGTGTTGGGGGATATGCGAACCCGCGATTCGACCAGGCACTCCAGGACTGTCAACTGGTCCCAGTTGTTGGATTCCTCGAGTTCGTTTTCGGGAGCAGAATCTGGGACACGACACCGGAAGCTAAGAGCTCGGACGGGAGGCACACCTTGAGAAAAAAAACTGGGTTTGGTTCTTCCCGCCTGTGGCTGAGGCGTGATGCTGAGTAGCCGTGCCGAGCTGCCATGTCAGTAGTTGGCTCAGCAATGGGTATAGCCAGGAGGAAAGTGCATGTTGCAAGTCCTCACTTCCCCCACCTCCATTGTCGACAGTGCACAATGGCCCCCCAAAGATCCAATTGATCATCTCCTCATGGGGGAAAAGGAAAACAGAAAGCAACTACCGCTAGTGACTCTCAAGGTGACTCTAGTAGTGATGGAAGTCAATCGGCAGGAAAATCGACAAACCCATCATCCACGAAGTGGACCTGCCGAGATGAAGACGCTCTCATTGATATGGCATTATCAAACAAAGCAATGGCGGGAGATGGCAGCAATTTCAGGGGCTTGTTTTGGAATGAGGTGGCTAGCAATTTCCCTCCGCCTACTCAAGGGAAGGCAAAGACAGCAGAGAGCTGCAAGGAAAAGTGGAAGAGGGTAAAATCGTTTTCTTCTATGTTTATGCTTCTGATCAAACTTTTGATAGTTGAAAACTATCTATGAAGGTGTCAACAAGATCACAGGGACATCAGGGCTTGCATACTCGCTGGAGAAAGGAGCAGACATC
>MU130839.1:0-44087 GCA_015039435.1 Imleria badia
TACAGGTGTGATTATACTTCTTTATTCACACATTTGATCTAAATTTTACACAGAAGGGGTTTAAATGCGAAACAGGCAGAGTATGCTGTGAAAAAATACAAATCCCATCGGCATTGTGGGCCAACAGTGATGATGAGTGTTGGTATGTTGTTGAACTGAGCGGGCAGTGATCAGATGCCACGGAGTTATATTGCCAAATAGAGTAACTCCGATGTACATATATGGTAACTCCGACAATCGCCGTTTTAAATTCACTTTTGTGATTTCCGGGACACTCAAAAGTCAGAATTTCAAAAATCTAATGAGCAGACAGTCTTTATGGAGTGTCTGAGAGTATGTACATATAGTTAGAACCCCAGTTACCGTGTCGGTGGACATGCTATTATCATTTTATTTTTCTCTATAAGGCACGTGCCTATTTTGAGTGACGGACACTGTATACACTGCTCCTTTATGAACGAACCTCCCTCCGCCATGAAAGCTTGGGCCATTGCTTGCCATCGCGATACCATGAACCGAGTTTCAGTTCGACATGTAACTGCTACACTTCATCCCTCCATTTGTCGCCGAATGAATACGTTCAGCACGTCCTCGTCATCTACAGACATCCCCGACGTGCCTGTTGTGTCTCTGGTGAGCTCGATGTTAGGACACTCTATCTGTCGTTTGAAACAGCTCACCCGCATGCCAAGCAATCCATCCGCTACCGAACAGCTTTCCCACACCCCAGATCAACTGCCGGTGCCTCTGGGCCGGATGGCTTTCACACACGTTGGACGGCCTACCGGTAGCACCTCAAAATAACCATTGACGCCTCAAGCGACCCACCAGCTCCTCAAACAACTCACACGCTCGTCTAGTGGTCCATCTGCTCTCCAAACGACTCGTCTACAGCCTAGCTGTGGTGCTGGCACCTTGAGCAGCTCATGGGCACCTCAAACCATGGTGACCTACCAGCGGCCAGCGCCTCAAAAGGCTCATGTATCGGTACATCAATTTTCGTGGAGCAGTGCTTATCTGCACTGGCGAAGTCCAGTCCGAAACCTTTCCGATCCTCTACGAACTTGAGAACGTGGATCGGGACGATTTGCGACTCGTGCCAATGCTCCAGCATGCAGGCAGGCTACCGATCCCATCTTCAATGCGGATATCTGTCTGACAAAGGAGCAGCTGCAAAGCATACACTACCCAGCCCAATTTCATGTTGTCGACATTCTTTTACAAGGGTCCGCTTCATTCAATGACTACGAACATCACTCGACACCAATATTTGGGCACGAGAAGCGACATAGGCTACGAAAGGGCACAAAACCGAGCAATACCCTCGAGGCGAAAGCTCGGTATTAGGCGGTAATCGACGACGTATGGAGTCTTTGGCGTGGAGGATAGCCAGCGATGCTTGAAGTCGAAAATTGCCTGGAACGATTGCGTGCGAGCTGAGGGGGTGAAATATCAGAGAAGCTCGGAGAGCGTCCACATATTGATTTCCGATAGCGTGGCGATGAATTCCATAGGGAGCCGAGTTGGTGCTGTAGTGTAACCAAGTTATGGAGCCTGTCAACGAGGTCGTATCCGTTTCACGATCAACGCGGCGCGCGTTCGAAGTACTTAGAGAGCGATTCGAGAGCGAAGGAATTATTTTCACTTTGATTTCAAATTCAATAATCTCGCGTTTTTTGATTGGTCAGAAATCTCAATAATGTGGGAATCCGCGCAGCCCCCTAAACTCCAACGAGACCGTCTATCGACGGCTTGCCTCATAGACCGGTCTGGTCACCAGACTAATAATTTACTCCCATGTGTTCACGTGCGGTCTTTTTTCCTTTGTTACCACAACTATGCCGATCGAGAAAGGTAAATACCAAGTTCATATATGATCTTGTTTCTCAAACAAGCCTTCTGCTAGGGTTGCTTAGGATTCGCCCAACTTGAAGTATTGCTATTGGCAGCCTAGACAGCATTGAGAAGGGCCTTCTCATATGGCGAGGTGTGGCAGAATGCAAAGGCTCCGACCTTCATGGCAACTGAACAAGACTTAGCCTTCAGCCAACTTATTGGATCGCTGCCTGTGGTGTTGCGGTTCGTGAGCTTTTCATTTCACACACGATTAATTAGGTCATGGTAACCATATGGTAGTATGGTTGCATGCATTGTCAGACTGAGTGACAAGATTCGGAGCTTCCTAGATCCTGCGGACATCCGTCACGAGTGACGACCGACAACAGTTGGGCGGGAGTTTCCAACATCAATGAATGAATGAATGAATGATTTTTTGAAGGCAACGCACCTAATCCGAGGTAATACGAAACAGGAAGCTCACTCCCACGGTAACATTTTCCTGGTGGAAAAGTTTGCAATTAACACCAGCTGCCACTAACAACCAACACAACTACTAGGGTAGGGTGAGTAAATAATACATATGTAACTCCAACCATATATAATGCAAATTAACGCAGACACGAGCATCATACTATCTCAATGGAATTCCCCCAAGAAAGAGCACGGAAGTCTGTTTACAGCAAAGAACTCTTCGAGACCACGGCCAAATATGGTCAAACCGTTCTCGATCGTGTCGTCTGTCCCGACAAAGGTGGCGCGGAAGTAGTTGACACGCTACCGTCCATCGTTAGCCTAAATGCAACAGATGCAGAAGCAGGAGACGTACATCAGCAATGTGTCTATCAGATTGCACACAGCCCGAGCGGTCCACGATCGCAAAGGTCGACGCGGGCATCATCACCAAGCCACATTCAAGAAGTTTACGGAATAGTTCGTCCATCAACTCCGCGGTGTTCGACACAGGCCCTCCAAGAAGCTTGGTGTCTTCGAGTGCCTTGTAGCGGGGATGACGATCGAGATTGATCTTTATCCATACAAACATGCCGGATTGTGGGACTTCCGCCGATGCGAAACCAGAGCCGGCTACCTCGCGTTCGAATACCTCCATGAAGAGGTTTCGTCGACGCTCGTACTCGCGGCAAAGAGATGCCACCCATTTCATGAATCCGTCGGTTCCCCAGCCTTGGCTTCCCAGGAGTTCTGCAACGAAGGCTTGTCCAAGGCCGTGTGGGTGTTGCGAGGAAGAGTCTGTAAGCATGTCCAGCTTTTCTGCGAAGAACTCGTTGCTTGTAACCCAGCCTAGCCGCATGCCCGGCGCAAGGATTTTGCTAAAGCTGTACACAGGAACGGTGAGATCCAGATGGTCAATGTTCAATTTGGCTGGGCTAACCTGTCTAGGCGCATGACACGTCCATCGTAGTCCATAGAAAGAAAAGAGCGAGGAAGGACCTCGGCCATTGCGCGCGTGAAGCCGTACCGCTCGATCGTTGACTGCTGGATATCAAGATCATATTGCAGGAAAAAGTATGGATCATCTTCAAGGATGATGACATCCCAGTCCCGAGCAATTTGGTAAATCTGCCGCCGTCTCTCCAGGGAGAGTGTACTTCCGGTGGGGTTTTGAGAACAGCTAATTTTAAACTTGTGAGTTAACATAATGGCTGAGTGACATGGAATAACGCACGGGATCGTGTAAAGAACATGAGGGCGCTTCCCTTGCGAAGCTTCGTCCCAATTAGCTAGGATTCGCTCCATATCGGATGGTATGAGGCCATCCTTGTCCATTCGGATCGGTACCCAGTCGATACCAAGGGGAAGCGCTGCATTGGTCATGGCGGAGAACGTGAATTCCTCACAGAGGAATGAGTCACCGGGGTCACCCAGTAGCCGAAAGCACTTGGTAAGAGCGTCGGCGTTTCCGAGGCTAAGGGAGACCGTGTGCTTTGGCGGTGCATGGATACGATCATTGAGCTCTGCAAGAGCGTCTCGTACGTGCTTCAATCCTGCACCGGCACCATAGGCCATGGCGGTTCTGAGGCTCAACGCGCAAGGCTCGTCCCGGTAGGACGAAATGATCTGTTGTTCCCCAGTGCCTGCTCTCCAGGCTTGGACAGGGTCCTGCTCGTGGATAGAAGGAACTACAAAGTTCATCTCGCAAATGGGGTACATCGTGTGGTGTGGGTCACCTGCGAAATGAATGTAGGTAAGAATTCATTCGTCACTGATTGGGTACATACCATTGCCCATGTTGATCGTTCCGGGTTTGACTTGGGCGACTTTCCAGATGGACTTGATGGGGTTTGGGAGTCTAGCTCTAGCTTCAGCCGACAAGTGGCGGGAGAGGTCAGGCTGTCGACGCTTCGAGGCAAGGTCGCCAGCTCTATCGTAGTAAGATGAGGCGACGTAAACCATAGTGAAAATATATCTAAAGATGAGAGAGGGTGAGTGGAGGAAGGGAAATTGGTCCTGTCCCGACCATGGCCTTCTGTTTTTCAAGGCCTCGCCGCACTTGCTGCTTACGACACGACAGCAAGTGGAACAAGGTGAAGGCTCGGCAAAGAAAGGCATCGAGGACACCGAATGAGTCCGTCCACACACGGCTGTACTGTCTTGACTGCATTCAAAACAGCCAAGCAGTATGCGGTGTGTTTCCGACCAGGATCTCGATGGGATTGGAATTCCCTCGGGACAAGAGCGGAGGGCAACTTGATATGCCAGGACGCCGGTCGCCAGATCTAGAGATCTCTGATCCGAGCAAAAAGGTTACCAAGCCATAACGTAAATGCTCGCGGAGAGTCTCAGTATGGAAATCGAACCAGCTCACCGCCACAAACCAACCACGCGGCGCGTCCTTGGCTGTGTGACACGACCAACTTGGAGCCCGGCCGTTCAGGCTGTTGTTCCCGAATGCTGATCATCGTGAGGACGGGAATGGACGGAGTCCGTCCAAATGTAAATGCAACACAAACACGCGTACTTGTGATCACCCGGGTACGAAGCCAGAGCAACGTTCTTCAACCATGCGCTACACTGGCGAAGATTCTCCCTCATCGTTGATTTGATGATGTCGGAGTGGGGCTGATCGCGATATATACTCCAACTGAGCCTATGATAGCATACATATCCATGTGGGTACACCGAACTTGGATAGGATACCTGGCCACAAATACTGACACACCACGGGAAAAATGTCCAAGAAAAAATGACAATGTCCATTTCCAAAAAGCGGCCATGTCGCGCTCGCACTGCGTTCCTGCCAGCCAGCGTTGATTCGTATGTTGAATTACATCAAGCAACCTCCAGTCCAGCGGCACACAACCCGCATCCAATGCACTCCAAACATGCTAACAACAATTGTAAGCGAGTTATCTGTGCAACGAGAATGGCAACAACTTACCAAGCCCTCCACAGCACGCGCACAGGTAGCATGGGCAGCAGAGCGGGTTCTCGAACGATCCTACATTTGGAAAATCGTGCAACGATTCAGTACGACTCACGTCCTGGAATGATGGTACCTTGCCTTTGCAGCACCAATAACTAAGCATGATGCCCGCGATAAGTACAAGAAACAACCCGACGAAAACGATGATGAGATATACTAATACGCCCGACAACCCTTCAGTCACCACAACAACAATGGCCGTGTACCTGGAGAAACTCACATTTGTTCTGGGTGAAGCTCGACTGTCCGCTGGAAGTGGACTGCCTCTTGCCCAATGGGCTGCCGCTCACATCCGCTCCTAGGCTGACCAGGTCAAACAGGTCGATATTGGATACACATGAGATGACTAGCGTAGCTCCGAGCGCAAGAAGCAAGAGTGCGATGGGGAGCAACAACCTGCGTAACCTTGCCTGATGGCAGGCGCGGTGACGAGCAGGGTTGGAGTCCGCAGTGCAGGAACACTGCTCCTTGGAGCCCAAATGAATCTGGCATTGATTGGCAGATTTCTCATCACTGCACAACTTGACGCTATACGCGTTCATTGAGCTTGGGAGAGGTTGTGTTGAGACTGGAGGCATGGTATCCGTGGTTACGCTGATCAATGTAGTGCAGTTGAAGTTGCTGCGGCGCACTCCGACACTCGGTCACCGCCACAACGGCCAAGATGGTGCCACCTGAGACTCGGATGCAGTATACGATCGTTCGATATGTACGACTCGGACATAGACTACGTATCATGAAATCGCGGATATTGAGGTAACTGCAGGTCGCGCCAATCTCCAACTTTCTAAAGTTATGCTTCTTGCCGATCGCACCCGCAGCATCGATGGCGTCAATGTCTTCCTGCGTTAACTCTGGAAAGTTCATCAAATCATAGTAGGTGAAAAGGAGGTTTTGGTAAATGTCGGATAGGCGCGTACTAATATCCCCCGCCGTTAGGTAACCTTGTAAACGGGTCTTTTTGGAGCTCGTTCTGATGAGGCATGCAACCGTGAGTAAAACTCAAATTGTCAAGTGATGATGAGTCGTCTGCCGATCACGTACGTGACAATGGCGCATCCAATGGACCACCAGGCTGCTGGGTAATCGGGCTGTGCAGAGGAGGTTAGACGGCAGTCAATTTGTGAACATGAACATAACATGGGTGGTAACGGACATTAAGGCGCTGTAAGCCTCAATGACAATGCCGTGCTTCGCTGCGTATTCCAAGATGGGTTGTTGACTGCGGTACACATAAGGGTGTAAGAGGATCTATCACCGTTAAGGTTAGAATGCTTCGCGTTCAAACGGATTGTATCTTGTGATACGGACTTGGTTCACAGCCGGCTTGATTTTAGCAGAAGCAAGCAGTATCTCAAGATCCTTTTCGTCAAAGTTGCTGACACCAATACTCCTAGATGTTTGGTAAATTTCCGCGCAGCAAAGAAACCGGGGAGCACCGAAAAGCTGCACCTTGCCAGACCAGCCTTCTTGATAATTTCCATCTCGGCCCAAGCTGTGGGGATATCGGGAACAGCCGCTCCTGACATCCACTCCATGTCTGCAGCTTGGGGTGCACTATTTTGACTTGTACTTGATCCATTCCCCACGTCGCGCCATCTATCGCGATCAGACCTTTCTCAGGAGCTCACGTTGGCAAGGCTGTTGCGAATCGAAGTGCCAATGTCCAAGCCGTTTGTACCAGAGTACTTGGTGGTGATGAAAACATCCTCACGAGAAAGACTAGTCTCTCGCAGGGCGATACCGGTCTCTGCTTCATTTCGATAGGCCTGCACGGTGTCTGTCACACGTTGAGTACTATCGCCCGAGTGGCTCTAGTTCCTGGAGGGTCTCGACCTCACCGATATGGCTGAACCCGTTGTCTAATGCTTGTATCACCTTATCCGTGGAATCTTGGCCATTGCCCAATTTCCATGTTCCAAATGCGATGCTGGGAATTGAATACCCTGCGTAACCGGGTTTGAGCGACAATCAGGGGCATATATACGGAGTCTGGGGGTGATCTACATACCAGAGCTCAAGAGGATCGAGTCCCAAGGCATGTTAGCGTGCAGTACAAATGAACGATAGGATGGTGTGTGAAAGGAGAGAGGAAGAGTACTCGTCGAAAACACATGGTTCACTTTCTCATTCTCTGAAGCATATCAATAGACATCGATTGGTATATGTGGGTGTGAGAAGCGACCAGGGATTAATGCTTCCACAAGATGAAGAACACTAGTCTCCCGTAGGTAGACCGAGGAGTCAAAGGAAGATAGTCGTTCCTTCTCTCGCAATGGGAGGACATAGGTATTGGCAGAAGTGGTCAGTTTTCCGCCACGGCCAACTTTGTACCTAACTTACTTTGGCCCTTCGCGGAAGATTTGTCACGGAAACATGCGGTGCGTCAGGGTTATCAATAGTCACTGGTTACTAGTACCGTCAACTTGTTCCGCGGCTGCCCCATTGTCCGCGATAGACACCGTTCCAGGGGCAGGAAACCATCCCCATGACGCCAAGTTGACTCGGAAATCGCCAGTCCGCCCATCAGTGACTTCGATACCCTCTGCCTCGAGCGCGTCGCGCTGATGTTGTGCGCCAGTTGTCCCTGGGCCGCGTGAAGAGATCGTTCCGGCTGCGGAAATCACTCTATGCCATGGCACGGGCGGTGTCACCTCCGGAGATAGGAATTTCAAGGCTGTAAATACTTGGTCAGTTTTTGAAGCAGAGATGGTATGAAGACGAACCCTGGCCGACATGTCGTGAATATCTAGGCATGCTAATCAACTTGGCAATGTGGCCTATACGGGGCGATCTGCATCGGTGGAACATTTTGGAACAGCAAACGGTCTCCGAGACGCACTATAGCTCGTGACTTTTTGTGGAGGAATTCTGTATCGAAAGGTGAGGCTCTTTCAGTGCAGTCACGGTGAAGTTCTAGGAAAGCCTACTGTCGCACGATATGGTATACCTGTATGTGATCAACCAGTTTACTTCACTGGCACGTCGATGTGGTGTACAAGATACTCACTGCGGCGTGGAACTCTGCACTATCCATACTTCTTTGCTGGTGTGGTATTCACCGAGGTATTCAAAACTTTGAGGATTTCTCGGCTGATGGAATCCCACGCTGGAGCCTTGGCATCCGTGGCAGGTCACTGTCACCGCTCCACCTCGTGTGGCTGTTTGGTGACCAGACCAACTCGAGAACACAAGAACCTGCATGCAAAGCTTCCAACGCCTCAATCAGTAAAATCAGGTTTGGGCCGTCCCTTTTTTTTAACCACTGCCTCCTTGATGGCCTAATTATTTCCAGGTCACTGGCATGACCAATTGTGACGTCTGCCATCCAATTCTGATTCCAAGACTTTTTGCTACTGGATGTCTTAGTAGTAAGAAGTCACATCTCTCAAGAGGGAATATTCGTTCCGTCATGGTCGGCTCTGCCACCGGTCGCCAAGAGGATCGCACTGCAGCACAACATGTGGGTCCGACGGCTCAACTGCCCATACCATGCAAGATCCGAATGAGAAACGCTGACGGGCTTATGACGAGAGATGACGCACAGGAAGCAACTTTCCCATGGGCTTCATCATCCAGATACCGCAGCCCGAAAGCCCAGCCATTGAGCCAAACCTGCTTTCCTCCAGGATCCCCATCGCAATCATCAAATTTGTTGCGAAGTACACATCCTACAGCACGAGGCTTCCTGCATGCTGCTTTTTCTTGGCAGACTGTTAAGGGTCTACTCAAGGGACGAATGTTCCCCCCAAAATCCGTCAGAATTTCTGTTTTGTACAACGGACGGACGCTATCGAGAGAGGCTTGGCTAACGGGCTTCTGCTGCAGATCTGCATGCCATCCTCAGCCAGAGTGGCGTGACATCACATTTTGGCCAATAAGCCCACCTAACGCGCATCATCGAACACATCACGAACCTCGTAAGGCTTTCGCCAGTGGCAAATACCACTTGTTCGTGGATTGCTTCCGTCGTGATGCGTTCGCTCATCGGGACGGACGACGTCCTCGCCACCAGGACACGGCAGGTTGCCTTCCATTCTCCTACTTTCCTCCTTATCGCTCAAGGCCCGGCTTCGACGCATGATGTCAACGTGGTGGGTCGAGCAGGCATGGTGAGATGCTCATTGCGATCTTGTGCTCAGCTGGTATCACATGGACAACATCCTCATCAACGTCGATACGCGCTCAGGCTATTGGGGAAGACCTGGATCTACGGAACTTCATCTGTAACACCATTATACCTTTCTCTGTTCTTGGCATTCGTCCGGTAATCCTGCGTCCGGTACAGCGGCTATTGTGTAATGTATTCATGTTGTTCTTCAAGAATTTCAGGTCGTACGAAATGGCAATTGTGATGAGTCGGGTGTTGACACTTTTGAAGCATTCATAAGAGCAGCCGGTTGTGCTATATACTACCATTTCAGTCAAAAACGCCACATACATCGACGAGATAGACAATTGGTGTTGAGAGATAAGTGATATATCCAGGATCCGCTTCGTCAGGGTAAAGGCAACACAACGGGTTTCCTTATCGCCATGCAAACATCAAGATACCCGGGGTCAGATTCAGGCAAGATGATTCCCCTTCGTATGCAGAAATCAACCAACGCCATCGCAGAGCTTGGCTTGAACTGTCCTTGCAACAAGCGCTGCATGACTTCCTCAACGTCCATCAACCGAAATGCATCGACCTCACCATCCTCGGCGTTCGTGCGCGGTGTAATAACACCATCGCTCGGGAGGCGGAGCTCGTAGAGGTAGTAAATCCCGGGTAGGATCCATTTCGAGGGTGACCGGTTCAGGAAGTTGAGCATTCCTGTGGAACGTGCGTATTTCTTGACGAACTTAGATGGGAGAGAGGCCTCTTCTGTGCATTCGCGAATGATAGTCTCTTTGGGAGTCTCCCCGAGTCCCATCCCCCCTCCGACGGTGCAATCGTACCGGCCAGGCCACCTATGCACAGAGCACGTCGTATCACGAACGAACAAGATATGGTTGAATGGACTCACGTGCTCTTCGTTAGCGACCGGCGAGGGATCCAGAGCATTGTTTTATTCGTTAATGGACAATCATAAAAGGCTGTATTGTATAACGATAAGAACGCCAGTAGAGAGCAGTAGACAAGGTTTACCCGTGAGGAGGCAACCAAAGTTGGCAAATCCAAACAGAGGGAGTGCAGCGCGCTCGATTCCGAATGCGAGACTCGAGATATAATCAGGACGTTCCTGTCGAGGTGTATACACGGGGTATGTCTCGTTGCTCCAACCTAAAGTGCTCAATTAAAATTAAATTCTTCGGAACGTAACGGAAAAAGACATGCATGCCTTTCAAAATATCCGGGAAGAGACCCTCGGATTTCCACCTTTCCAAAACGACACGCATGGCCTCTGTCCTGGTCTCGAAGTCAGCGAGGTGCTCCGCAAAACAGACTGCCCAAGGGACGTCGTTCGGTCTGCGAAGCACGTTCCAGATTGATTTTTCCCCGCTTTCTTGGTGGATTTTAAGAATTTCCTCCGCGACTTTGGGCCTCAAGAAACCGATAGGACTCGAGAGAGAAGTCGAACACAGGAACATTGGGAGAAGCTGTTCTTCCTCCTCGGGCAGGATCAAGCCGCCATTGCATGATGCACGATGGGTTATAGCAGGGTCGTCGAAAGGGCCGAAAGGGAGAGCAAGGTTGATCGCAGAATGTACGAGTGGTAGTACGCTGAGACGATGGCTGCGACTTTTGGTGTTCATGGATCGAAAACAGGTCCCAGTGACCCGCGGACCAAGCAGCCAGGGGTTCGCTCTACCAGCATTGAGCAGATAGGGCTTACACGCACGTGTCCAAATGCCAACATGTTTTTCGAAGTGGAAGAACATGTTTGGGCGCGAGACGGACATTGCCAGTGCCGGAAACGCTTCTCGGACCGAACTGGCCCGTCAGTACACACTTGCTAGATTTTCGCATGTCGTTTGAGAGTATCGTACAACAGCAACATGAATATACAACTACCAGTACAGGAGCCACGATCAATATTAAAAAAAAAAAAACGAAATTCGGCCGAAACGTCAGTTTACCACTCGAGAAGCTCCGGGGCCTCTCGCTTCCAGTCAAAGATTCCACCGCGCGCCTCAAACATCTTCTCATCAAAGCCAGAGTCCTGAAGCGCATTCTGTACCCCCACATCCAACAACGATCTTCCAGGTTTCTTCCCCCCGTCTTTGCAATTCAAAAATCTGACGCAGCAGTCAGTTTCCAACGGATATCCGCCGCGCAAACCACGTACCTCATCCGTTCATCCAAGTTCAGGTACGAATCCTTCATGGATTCGTTGTCCTCCGGGACGAGGCACTTCTGACCGGCATGCCGGGCGAGAAAAGCCTGGAACTGTTCCGTTGTGATAACGAGATTGCGAGCATCACGAAGGGAACCTGTCTCCGCCCCTGTATTTTCCGAGTCCAACAGAAGCACTTGGAAAACCTAAGGAATCAAGTCGATCAGTGCCTTTATTGAGATCATCACATCAAGAGGATCGTACCTTCCACCGGAACGGTGCAAGTTGCTCAATTTGATCGTTCATATCTTCCTCCCAGTTATTGCTGTGGAAAGAGAATCAGCTGGCGCTAATCTCGACTACGACAGAGATACGCACATAGTGACGACAGTGTTGATCTTGACTTTGATCCCTCTCTCTTTGGCCCACTGAGCGACCTTGAATACATTGTCGATGTGAGTTGTGGCGGTCCCGTGTTCCGCGCGACCCTGTTTGACGTTGGTCTCCGTGTCGAACGAATCGCAGGAGATCGCCATGACATCGAGGTATTGGCCGTATGTATCCAACCATTTCTCGGTCACCTTGGAGCCGTTGTTCACAACAGAACACGACTCGATGTGAAGCTCTTCTTTACAGAATTTGAAGATCTCCCCGATATAGCGGGGCTGCAGAAACGGTTCACCGCCACTGATGTTCAGTTTCTTCATCCCCGCATCGACGAGCATGCGAAGTCCGCGCTTGGCGTCATCGAGAGGTAGAATGAACTCGTTAGTGTTCGTGTGGAAGCAAAAATGACACTCGTAGTTGCAGCGTCTGTTCGGGAACCAGTTCACGGAAACTGGTACCTTTGCAGGTGCTGTGTTGAAGAAAGGAATCGACAAGTCGGTCCAAAAGAATTTCATGGTGAGAAACGGTGTTGAAATCTGTGGTGGAACAGCAACTGGTATGTGGAGTAAAGAGGTGCAGAATGTTAGACTTTATAGGAGGTTGGAGAGCGTTGCAGCGCGTCAAGATAGATATATCAGGAAACCGGATGTCGTTCGTTTGCGCCGGTGGGTGTTCACCCTTCCACAGCAACGAGGCTGTGGCACAGCGAGGTTAGCATTAATATATGTGAGTATATGTGAGTGTCTTAGATGTACAACTAGACATGAAAGAAACTATTAAATATGGTCCGAAGGGTAAAACCTAATGTTTAGCATCCCTAACCCAGACCAAACTTGAAGTCTTTGGTGAAAGTGGAAAACTTCAAGTTTCTCCCTGTAGACCATATTTGATAAATTTATTTCAAGTTTAGTCTCCGTCGTGTGACATATATGGAGAAGGTTCTAGTTCAAACAGCGGGTGCATATTATGACGTGTCAGGTGATGAACCCCAACAACGTAAACGTAACTCACCAGTGGCATAATATCAACGTTGTTTCATGTTAGAATCGAAAGTACCTTAAAGGATACCAGTGTGCTTATATTGATGGTAGAAGATAGTGGATTCCTGCGACAATCGTGGGTCATGCTGAACTCATCTGAGATCGCGATAAGGATAAGAGCGAAGGAAAGGAACGAGTGGATGTCGAGGGTTGCGGGGGCGTTCGTCTCACGCATTCAGCGGAAGGCGTTGTGCTGAAGAAAGATATTGGCGTGCCGAGCCAACAGAGGAACGTGCCTCTCGAGATGCAGCAAAGCCCGCCCTCGAGTCTTGGTTTTCATGTTTAATCCACAGGCGATATGAGCAAGGGAAAACAGTCCCCTTGCGGTGCAGCTCAAGACATGAGTGACAGAGGCCGGAGGTTACAACACGCAACTAGACGGGAAGGATGTGGTGGGCATGGCTATTGCTGCGCTGGAAGGATGCAGTCAGGGCGTTCGGTCCGGTCGGATCTCGCACAACAGTCACCATACCCGGGAGTGTTTCGTGTTGGATGGGTCAACTGGACGTCAGTGAGCAAACACGCTCGATTTTGACCACGGTCATTGAGTAGTCGGTACCGTTCTCGCTGTACGAACGCTCAGCGGGATTAATAGCGACCTCTTTCGCACCTGCCGACATTGAAGCTATAAGTAAAGACGGCAAATGAATATGAAAAGAGTCATTCTTGTAGTAGGTCGTGCTACGCACGTTCTTCACGTCAAGTGCGTTCTTTGCGCCGAACGAATATGAAATAAAGTGGGAGCGCTTTCGACCTCCAAGAGGATTTAGTCGAGTCTGTTCTTGTACTAGGGTGCCTGGATATCTCATTATCAGTAGCAATTAGTATCATGATAAACGTTGGAAGCGCGAAGTGCGGTCGGGTTCCTGTATCAATCTACTTCTCCTCGGAGTCAAGTCACCGCAAAGAAGTCATTGTACAACATCGGTCAGTTGCTATACTTGATGGTGATTCGGTGTGTCGTCTGAACCAATCATATCGATACGCGTTCACGAGTATCCTGTCTAAGAGAGCGTCGGTGTGGCAGGTGATTGCCCTGCGAAATAAAGCGTTTGCGCACCAATACGTCCTTGGCTACATTCGGGCAAGCCTGTGCCAGCGAGGAAAACCAGAACACTCTCACGGAGATAAGACGGATCTTTCGCCAGTGCAGTGGTCCGGGCCCACCCAATCGTGATTTGGTCTCAATAGCGACCTTGAGGTGAGTCCGAGGAAATAGGGGAACGAGAAAGTTGAGTTGGCACTGAAGTCCGTCCCGGCAGACTATTATAGTAGTTACAGTGTGTATCGAAATGCACAAATACTCACACCACAACTTGAGTTTGATGGTCGACCGCGTAACGTGTTAGGAGGTGTGGTTGATGTGCAAAAAAGGAGTCGGCCACAAGCACATGATGGCGACTGTCACATTTCGCGAATCACTAAGGAGAACGATACGCGTGACTGAATTAGTAATATTACTATTCACATGGCACCAGTTCAAGCTCATGCGTGGAAGGATAGTATAGGAGGTTGAATCAAGCAAGCTAAATAGGGAGCGGGTGTAACAGGTCCGAGTCTAAGGAGAACAAAGGTAGGCACGAGGTACATATTCCTTGCTACCTTGATGCAGTAAACATGGAGGGAACTTACAAATTCGAATGGGAGACTTATCATGGGGACCGGCTGAGCGTGAGCGAGAGGTGCAGGCGCGCAGCGGACGGCGGCGGCGTGGTTCAATCTCCGCCACAACCTCATCTGTAGCATGATCGTCTGAAACTCATCAGTCTAGTGTAAGAATATCCCTCCTTTGCACAATCTCACCTCCATAAGTACCCCTTTCGCTGCCCGAGCATTGACAAGATACTCTACCTCTGCATGACTTTCCGTCGAGATCCCTGCCACTCCTATTGTCCACACCTCTAGCCAGGCGGAGCTGGTCCAGCGTGGTCCAGGACCTTAACAGGTTCTCAGCTAAGTTCACTCGCTGATGCATTGTTGTTTAATTGCGTTCACTCAACATGTTCGCTCGGACGATCTAACGTGACGTCATGTTAGTGATCAAGCTCAAAGCTGCGCACTAATATTAATTGAGTTGATTTTGCAGAGTCAAAGCAATTCGCAGTTTGGCGTGATGCTTTCAGCCGCATTGAACAATGAAATCGATGTGTGGAGGACGCGCCACAAGTGTGGACATGTCTATTGACTGGACTGTCAGCCACACCTACCAATGGTATTTAAGCCCGACCAACACTCGACTCCCCCCGTCAAGTCCCTTTCCTTCCTTCCTCTCCTATCTGTCCGACGCTGTGGCGGGCACTTCCTTTCGCTCATGGCTGCTGTTCCTACTGGATGTCACACCGCGATATCGATCCTCAACCTCAAGGCGAGTATGCACGCGAGTTACCCGAATAGACGAATCGCCGCGGCCGCAGCGAGCTCCCTTTGTTTGTGTCCTCGCCAACCGATGCCCTTTGTGATCACTGCGGGACTCTTCTCCACGGTCGACTTTCGTTGCTCGCCGAGCCCGATTACGCTCGAATCCTCCAGGCAAGACGGCACGCGAGTTGCCCGAATATATCGATTCCCACGACGGCGGCGATGTTTGTGTCCTTGCCACACCCGCCCTTTGCGACCATCGCGGGACTCTTCTCCACGCGGTCGACTTTCGTTACTCGCCGAGCCCGATGATGCTCGATTACTACATGCTCGAGGCACGCGAGATGCCCGAGTATACCGATTATCACGAGCGCCGCGCGCTATGATTGTTTGCACCCGCCTTTTGGAACCACCACCGGACTCTTCTTGGCGGTCGACTTTCGTACTCGCTGAGCTCGATCGTGCTCAAACCCGGCAGGCAAGACGGCATGCGAGATGCCCGAATGCAACGATAATCGTGACCGCAGCGAGCTTTCATTGTTTGCACCCGCCATTTGTGATCACGGCAGGGCTGTTCTCCAGTTGACTTTCGCTACTCGTCGACCCCGATGATACTTGAACCCTTCACGCGCAAGACGGCACGCGAGTTGCCCGAGTATGTATATCGATCCTCGCAACCGCAGCGTGCTCCGATTCTTTGTGTCCTCGCCACTTGGGGATTTGCAACATAAGTGGACACTTCTTCATCACTCGGCCTAGTCGCTGAGCTCGATTATCCTCAAATCCGACGCGAGATGCCCGGATATCGATCCTGGTTCCCGCAGCGAGCTCCGATTGTTTGGTCCTCGCCACGCCCGCCGTTTTCGAC
This sequence comes from Imleria badia, assembly GCA_015039435.1. Classification (NCBI taxonomy): domain Eukaryota; kingdom Fungi; phylum Basidiomycota; class Agaricomycetes; order Boletales; family Boletaceae; genus Imleria; species Imleria badia. The sequence continues at coordinate 16,195 of MU130839.1, forward strand.
CGTGACGAGTCTCTTCTCAACCATGATCAGTCGACGCGCCCAATGCGACGGCACGCGAGCTGCCCCAATGTACGGATCGTCGTGACCGCAGCGAACTTTGAGTGTTTGCACCCAGCCTTTGTGGTCGCGGCGGGACTCTTCTCCACGCGGTCGACTTCTGTTACTCGACGAGCCCGATCATTCTCGAGTCCTCCAGGAAAGACGGCACGCGAGTTGCCCGAGTTTATAGATCCTGGCGACTGCAGCAAGCTCCGATTGTCTGTGTCCTTGCCACGCCCGCCGTTTTCGACCATGACGGGTCTCTTCTCGAGCATGGTTAGTCGACGCGCCCAATCCGACAGCATGCGAAATGCCCGAATGTACCGATGATCGCGACCGTGGCGAGATTCCGATTGTCTCTGTCCTCGCCACCCGCCGTTTGCGACGATGAGTCGGCCCTGCCCCGATGTCGATTCTTGTTCCTTGACGAACCGAGGTGGACAAGTCACCAGCGAACGAGCAGACTAGCCGCGAGCCGCTACGTCCCGACAGTCGACATCCGCGATTATCACTATTGTTCATTTCGGTGACCGCCACGATGACTCGGAGGCCACGGAGACGCTGACGACAATCATTCTGTGACTTCAAGTATTCGATAGGTTGTGTGCACGACGCCGGCCCCATCAGCAACCCCTCGAGAAGTCAGACGACGATGAGAATCGATTACGACAAACATCAGTCACTTGCTACTGATTTTACAGGGAACTTGGCAAACGAAGATTCGATACTGTCCTCTCGTGTCGCGAGCTGCGCTACACTCCGTGTGTCAGGATCATATGGATCATGACACCCAGGCGGAAGATGAGATGGACGATGGTTCGTTTCGCACCCCACATCGCATTCACCGCTAACGCCGCGCCACAGAGAGGTTCCCGTCCCAAGTGGCTCCGAACGAGAGGCTCATTCTAATAAATGAACAAGACAAGAGGGCGACGGGCAAGTTCGGAGAGTTGAATCGAACGCGACGAGAGCGAGCAAGGTGGGTCTTGTTGTGCTTTCCTATCGATCTTCGCTGATCGACTCTTGTAGGCAGTTGGCCTCTGGCGTGAAGGGAAGGAGGTCGTCGGCCCTAGGAGATCTGTGTTGGGAATAAGGTGCGTCCAGCAGTAGGGCACGCCTTTGATTCCAAGGGCGTCACCTGCTGTTGGACCCTCCTTGTTTTCGACTGGCCTCTTGGAGATGGCTGTTCGGAGGTCCTGACTTCACGTCGGCCTTGACGACATCGCATGCGTGTAGAAGCGTACCGCGTTCATCGTGTACATCGGGTTCAAGACTTATGTTACTATGTACCATGATCTGCAGAACACCTGAGATGAATGACAGTTCAAGAACTCTTCCGCACGTACTTCTCATTGACCTGCAAGCATATTTAAGCTGTCCCAAACAGTGTTTTACAGGATGTACAACAAGTCCGTACTAACAATACTCTACACTCTTCCACCCATCAGCTTTTCATCCGGACATTCGGGTTCAGGCTCTCTCGTCCACGGAAATATCCCACCACGATCCAAAAAAGTCTTTTCATCGAACCCTGAATCAAGAAGTGCCGTCTCAACGCCGACGTCCAGGATCGATCTTCCAGGTTTCTTGCTACCGTCACGACAATCCAAGAAACTGAAACACCGCGATCGTCCTATTAGCACTCTATAGATCCAAAAAAAAGCACGCGCGTACCGCATCTTTTCGTCAATGAGCAAATACGAATCCTTCATTGCATCGTTGTCCTCCGGAACGAGAGATTTCTGCTCCTTGTGTCTATCAAGAAAGACTTGGTATTGTTCTTTGGTGATCGTCAGTTTGCGCGCGTCGCGAAGGGAGTTGGAATCTGGCCCCGTGTTTTCCGCATCAAGCAGTAAAACTTGGAACACCTGTTGGTGGTGTTCAGCCGAGCCATACGCGCCAGGAAGATGCGAGACCACGAGTGACGACGAACCTTCCAGCGGATAGGGTCAATCTCCTGGATTTGGTCATTCATATCCTCCTCCCAGTTATTGCTAATCGTAACCAGGTTTGGTCAGCGTCAAGCGCGGTCGAAAGGGCAAAGGAGATACTTGCATGGTCACGACTGAGTTGATTTTTACCATGATCCCCTCTCCTTCGCCCACTGCGCAACCTTGGACACAGTGTTGATGTGGGTGGCGGACGTGCCATTTTCCGCCCTTCCCTGCTTGAGGTTCGTTTCGGGATCGAACGAATCGCATGAAATGGCGATCATGTCGAGATATTTGCCATACGTCTCCAGCCATTTCTCTGTCACTTTCGACCCATTGGTCACGACGGAACACGACTCGATGTGAAGCTCCTCTTTGCAATACTTGAACACGTCCCCGAGGTATTTGGGCTCGAGGAACGGCTCTCCGCCGCTAATGTTGAGTTTCTTCATCCCGCTGGCATCAGCGAGGAGACGAAGCGCGCGTTCTGCTTGGTCCATGGGGAGGATATAGTCATTCGTGTTGGTATGGAAGCAAAAATCGCATTTGTAGTTGCAGACGCGATGGGGAACCAGTTCACAGAGACTGGTATGAATCCAGGCTGCGGAGCGGGTGTCGTAGTGGGTAGTGATGAGAATGGGTCGGTGATGTCGAGCCACTTGAATACCATGGTGTGTTTACGCGCTGGGCGGTTTGGGGAAGGGGACACGATATCAGGCCCTTATGTATCGTGAATAACCACCAGGAAATTTTGATTTTGATTATTTGTTTCGGAGATCAGGCCACGGGGTCAGGGTTAGGCTAGGGAGCTCGCCGTTGGGAGGTAAAGAGGATGCTATATCGATTACGTCCCGTACTTCTTCATTCCAAGAATCGAGCCCCGAATATGAAGTGCTGGGTGAAAAATTATGGCACTGATATGCGTCAAAACGTGCGAGACGCGTACCTTGAAAGGGTGGAACCACACGTCTCGTCGGCGACAATTGCTTGCAACACTGTGCCCCTGTTTGATATGGACAATGCCAGGACGATATGAAATGGTCCATTCCGTTCTTGGAAGCGCCGAGAGAAAATCTTGCACGTAAAAACGGAGGAGTGTCAATGATGTTGATCGTGTGCAGGTAGAAAATCTGGATCATGCATAGGCAAGTGAATAGTGGCAGAGACTCCAGCCTGAGCGACAGCATGATGCATGATGGATCAATGTCATCATGAAAACGGAAAACGGACCAGTACTGGAACATAAGGCGAGTGCAGTTTAACGACCCGGTAATCTTCCAATCTGGCTGCACGACATCATGATCAATGATGAAATGCACTGTTTCAAGTTGGTCGACTTGAAACATGGGCTGAATAGTGACAACGGCGCAAAGCAAGGTAATGCACTGTAATCTTCCGACCTGCCAGTGCAGCCTGCAACATCTCTGTTGTCTGGAACTCGTATGTAATCGACAGCACCGTTCTGTTTTCGCATGCAAGCAAGGTTTATGCCGAGACTATCAGTGCTTCATCAAAGTTAGGTAATAGATTGCACCGTAGGTTCAAACAACTCCATAGTAACCTGGATCTGTCAAGGAGCTGCGCCTGGAGCGCATTTTGAAGCGATAGATGCTGATAGATGCGGCTGTCTGGCACTGCGTCGAGTTCAAGCTGACTGCAGGCTGTAGCAAGGCGTGTACCCTCTCTTGTACATCCGAGTCAAGCATCACTTTGAACCTCCCTTGCGAACAGTGAGCTATACAGATGTAAATATCGGCTACATCGAATCGTCACCATTAGCAACCCTAGCCATCAACACCAGACTGGCAGTTTCAAACACCAGGTCAAGTTAAGCAGATGTATGTCTCAAGCTCTGACTTGCGCAGACACAATGCGGGATATGTCCGAACCGATGCGCAGGAGACGACGCGCAGCTGCCCGCAGCAGTATCGCACGAGGGTGGCCCATGATCAATCATCCGCATCGCAACCTGCACCGCTTGGAGATGGGCCCCATGCGGTGCTAGTACGTATCAGCAAGCATCCGCTTCGCTGGTACCCTCTACATAGTACCATATCACTCACACGACACATTTTTCCATCTGATTCAGCTTGATTTGATCCGGTCCGAGTATTTCCCGACCGGTCGTCGTGCACTGCGACGACCTCTCCGTTGATGACGACTATAAAGTTGGGGCGCACTCGTCATTTTTCTGTCATCCTGCATTTCCCCCTTCGCTGGACTCTCTATTGAAATGGACACCGCTCAATTCAACGCTTCCGTGAGTGCATATCTCCCCCATGCCTTCCAAACCATTCATTTACACACATGCCCGCTAGGTTTGCAATGTCGTTCAGATGATTCCCCCGCAGAAGATCACGAGCTGTGCGCATATTGCCAAGCTGCTCGGGGAGCCAACCAAAAGCAGGCGGGTTAGTGAAGGTATGCTTCGTACCTTGTTATTGAAAAGTCTTCGGGTGCCAATGTGTTCTTGTAGTCGTCAAGTTCCTTGGACAGACTTCCTCCCCCTTGCCATGGCACCGCGTGATTTCGACCTCTGGCATCATAGCCAGCCGTGGTGATCTCGGCCGCGTACAAAGCAGCGCACTCCAGGTCGAGGGAGTACCTGTGCTCACTGGCTCATTTGGTGAATCACGCGTAGAGTTTGGTCAATCCGGTTGGTTCCCCGAACAGGTGTACGTTGTCTCAGAGATGGACTCCGATGATGAGTGGGGTGCATGATTGTGCTCTGAATCTCATCGGTCTCGCTCCGTTTCCCCTGCTATCTGAATCCCGAATCATTCCGATCCCCCGGCAAGAGAAGAATACAGCCGTGCCCCTCTTCTTATGCACCCGAATTCTTGATTTTGCTCGGCACCCTATCTCTGGACCTTTATGATCACGATTTTCTTCGTTCGCTTTGTTGTTTTGTTTTGTGCGCAATCGCGCTGTTTTGTTCACGGACCTTCCTTTGGCTTTGAATGACATTGACAGTGGTAGTTGTTATCTCATGTAGCATTTCTGTAGTACGGCTAGATCTGTATTTCTACTGTTGTGGTGACCTTGTGTTGTTTCTTTCGCTGAGTTTCAAACAAGGTGTTTGCTTGAACCCTACCAGTTCATGTTGCTCGCTATCTAACTTTCCACAACATGTCAGAATCCCTCTACGCGTCGTGCGCGCAGGTCCTTATGCTATGTCAAGGTATAAAAGACGACTTGCCAGCTCTCCTGGATCCCGTTTCTGGATTTGCGCCAAGACTTCGACAACTATGTCGCGATCAGTGAGTCCACCTCGCACATATCGCTACACGTCATCCTAGACCGTCGTTCAACCAGAGTTGAAGAATCAGAGAGTGGCGCCACTTCGGACGTGTCTCGCGTCGAATTAGAGGCGCTACGGATGGAAGCCAACACCTGGGGTCTACTACAAGCACTCATGCCGTGCGTGGACCCGTCCTTTCCTCTTGTCCGTTCATAACCCCTCCTGCAGCGCCCGAAAAACAGAGCCGGAGCATCATCTCAACCCACGCACCGTCCTCGCGCAGAACCCATTCACGCCCACGTTGACCCTCGCCCAAGCAATCATGCACGCGTCGCCCTTGCTCACAGAACTCGTCGTCGTGCGCGAATGGCTCCACGAAACCGCGCCATCACCACAGCACCCCGAGGCCACCACCGGGTACTGGAAGTTCACAAAGCACAACGTGATGCAGGCGTTGCGCACCGGACAGGGCACGAGAGAGGGACTCGTGACAGAGTTTGATCCGGACGCAGTGAATAGAGGGAATGGCAAGTCGTTGGCTGCGGACGACGCGGTGAGTGAACGGCATGCGTCTGGTCTGGGGACTGGGAACTGAGTTTGTCCTTGGCAAGGCCTTTGAAAAAACGTTGACGCAATCGTTGTATTCGTTCGTGCGCGCTGGGAGACTAGACGAAGCGGTGCAACTGTGTCGAAAAGCGCACCAACCATGGCGCGCTGCGAGTATCCGTGGATCATTACTGTTTCAGTGGCAGGCAGTCGGTGAGTCATAGGAAGTTATATTGACGTGCGTGTACTCATCATCTACGAAGCAAATGAACCATGCGAGGACGGCTTCGAAGACGAGGATGATGCAGAGGGCTGGCAAGGCAACAGACGCCGACGACTGTGGAAGTCGACTTGTGTAAAAGCTACTCTAAACGTAAGTGTGCACCACCTTCGCTCCTGTGCCACTTGTCTTATATCTCTAGCCCAACTTGTCCGATCCCGAGCGAGTATTATATGCGGCACTCGCGCCAACACCTCAAACATTCAACGTCCTCAAGTCAGCATGTCGGACATGGGAAGATCATCTATGGGCTCAAACAAGCATACTGTGCGAAGAGAAGCAATCCGCGGAAATGATCAAGTTGGGAGGAGGCTACTGGGAGAGTGGATTGGAAGCACTCAATGATGTGTCCATTCCGGTGGAAGACGCAGACGAAAAGGAGGAGGAAGAGTGGGAGAATGAGGCAACTGCTGCGCTGGAGACATTGGGTGGTGTCAATGTTGATGACGGGTGAGATATTTGTTTCCTCTCCTCTAGTGCTCGTGTTGAGCAATGATATAGTCCCCCAGCCGATAACGCTTTTCATGTCTCTCAATTGGCGATCATACTCGACCGGACACACCCGCTGTTGGAGTCATTTGCAGCTGGCCTGAGGGACGGCATGTATGATTCTGAATCATCAGAGTACGTATTCTCCTTTCTTCTGTTGAGAGATTATGCATTTGTGTGCTAGGTACCCCACAATGACGCGATTCTTTGCCCACTTGTGTCTCTTCCTGAAAATGATTGATATTTCCGTACCACCACTTGCCACCCAAGTGATTTTGGAGGCATATCTTCAAGTCCTCGAGGTCCGTATCAATTACAAATTGATGTTAAATCTCATATTCACTGTCTGTGGATACAGGGTGCTGGTCAGCGAGACCTCATCGCCATGTATGCTGGTGCATTAGGCGATAATGCTGTGGACCGTTATGCCATGTTCCTCACCTCCCTCGATCTCTCCGCTGATATCAAGGAACGAAAACTAGCTCTGACGCGCGCGCGCGAACACGGCCTTGACGTGGATCGTGTCGCCATTGTCGCTGCTGAGCGGACGATTGAAAAGTCCTTTGAGGTTTGTGATGTGGTTATGGTTTCTTGAATTGTGTTCAATTTGCAATTCGCTAGTTGCTACCTCAGCTGAAGGGCCCACTTCCATCGATCATCGCACTGCAAAATCCACCTTCGGAGGTGGAGTTGTTGTTGCTCCGCTCTATAGAGTGGACAACCTTTATGGAAGCTACTTACGATACAGCCCTCGAACAAGCCACGGTGATATTGCGGTACTTCCTTGGTATGTCTGGCGTTCTGACCTTAGTCCGTCGCTCACTCGTACAAGGGTCTGGACGTGTCGCTCTGGCGCGTGGCTTATTGGACATGTTACCGCGTGAACTTGCCTCCATCGACGAACCCGAAGAACGTGCAACGGAGTATCTCCACTACAGACAATTTTTCAACGTGTGGGGTCTTCTCGATCGAGTGGTAGAATGTCAGTCATTGGAAGCCTCTTTGATGAACAAGGATACTCGGATAGCATGGTTGAAAGACTACAAGGTAAACAATGAGTCTGACACTTCCGTACAATTGATTTCATTTTCAAATCAGGGTCTCATTGACCAAGCATACGAGTCCATTGTAAAGCTGCTCACCTCTGACTGGATGCTACCCGATCAGAACAATCCCCTTGGTTTGTACTGCCTGTAACATCTGTCATCTTTGCTTCTCACAGCGCCGCGCAGATCGCCGACATCGTGAGATGCTACGCATCCGACAAATCTACATCCCTGAGTTGATTCTGCGGCTGCACGTTATGCTGCATTCGTCAAGGGAGCATATACCAGGGTCCGTCCACATTTTGCCAGTGGCGTCTCTCAAACTAACGCAACCCTATAGGAATCTCAAGGTCGCGCTCGAGCTCGTCAACATTATTGCGGATTCGCGATACAAGCTCTACGATGACTTTTTGCATCCGGATGGGCGCAGACTTGCGGAATACTTGGGTGCGGTGAGGCGGGCTGTGTTGGCAGGAATGGAGAGTGGTGGCTCGGATCCGTTCAAGGTTATCTCTTCCTGACATATTAATTTGAATAGAGACCCGCGGAATGATTACAAGGCCAAATTTATGATTGCCATGACCTATTCTCAAGTGAAACACTGACCTGTCAGGGCAGGCTGACATGTGACAGGGCGATGTCAAGAGTGGACTGCTACCGACGGCTGATGGCACTGCAATCACATTACTAGTAACTGCCACAGCAACTTTTCGAGTTATAGATACTTGAGCGGAACAATCATGGTTAACGACCAGCAACTATCTCGCACCCGATCCTCCGCCATGAAATTTCTTGGTAAAGTCATCGACTACGCCGAGCGGCTCCCCGAGGGCATTGAACGCGCCCGGGATCAGATAATCGGTATGTCCAATGTGCTTGCACGATGCCATCGTTCTCTCCATCTAATACATCTACACGTGATGTACCAGGTCTTTTGGATACCGATCGTGAGTCCTCATAATCGTTTTCTCTGGGAGGGTTCGATATCTTACCACTATCTGCAGGTCGCCATGATACCCCAGAAGAAAAACTCAATGACGAGGTTCGGGCCAAGATCAATGCCAGCCATCGATTCCAGAGCTTTGCGGATCAGAGGCAGGAGAATGCCATCAAGTGGTGCGTGAATCCTCGCTTCTTGTCTGTGCCGAGTGGTAGGACTGAACTCGCGTTTCCCATCGGCAAGGCATATTGATGGCCAGGATTATTTTTGGGCTGTGTCTGAGATTCTCGACAGCGCCAAGGACGTGATCTTTATTTTGGTGGGCGTTCCTCTGGGTTGCAATGATTCTCTCGCTGACGAACGTGGTAGGACTGGTGGCTCTCGCCGGAGTTGTATCTACGGTACGAGTTTCAGTGGATACTTGCAGTGCGAGCGGGCGATGCTTATCTCCGCTCACCAGCCGCCCCCCGGCGCAGAATGAAGAATGGCGTCTTGACAGGCTGTTGCAGCGCAAGGCAGAGCAAGGCGTCAAGATTTACGTCGTCGTCTACAAAGAAGTCACGCAGACGATGACCATGAATTCGAAGCATACCAAGGCAAGGATGCGCGCATCGTGTTTCTACAAAAGTATGACCGAGTTGATAGGCCGCGTTGGAAGCGCTTCACCCCAATATTGCGTGTATGCGTCACCCCGATCATATCGGTAGCAAAGGTATGTCATGTGATACTGGTGTTCCGTCTGTTTTTCAGTTGTCATCCCTAGATGCCGTCGAGTTTTGGTCCCATCATGAGAAGGTTCGAGGGTCATCGTAGTTATCAAAAGGTACTCTGACACATGGTTCGTGTGCAGGTCGTCGTGGTCGACAATCATCGGGCTTGTATTGGAGGATTAGACTTGTGTTACGGACGTTGGGATACCCACAATCACCCGTTGGCTGACGCTCACCCAACTGACTTTTCTCGTACTCTCTTCCCTGGACAAGACTACAACGACGCTCGTTACCTAGATTTCCAGGACGTCGCAGAATATATTAGTAATGGGGCCTCCATTCTAGAAACGCCGAGGATGCCCTGGCATGATGTGAGTTGTTTCTTGGGTGTAGGGGTTCACTGGCTGAAGACCATGTTGTAGGTCCATATGACGATATGCGGTTCTGTGGTGCTCGATATCTGCCAGCATTTCGTAGAGCGTTGGAATGAAGTCAAACGTCGCAAGGTACGCGTTGAATTGAATCCCTTACCTCGTAGGCTCAGTCATCTCTTCTTAGTACCGTGATGATACGTATGTAGCGACAAACGTGGTTGTTTCATCTCATTGACCCCTATCCCAGGAGGTTCGATTGGCTTGCGCTTCCCCACAACGTTCAAGTTGCCCCCGCCGAGGCTGTGTTTCGTACGTATCATTTCCCACCAATATCCCCAATGCAACCCTCGTTTACGTCCCTGTAGAACATCCTTATCGTGAACAGTGGCACCTGATTGGCAGAAAGTTTAGGCAACGCTTTCACCTTGATGCTGGTGACCATGTTGAACCGCCATACCCGGCACCACCACATGGGACATGCCGTGTCCAAGTCGTTCGCAGCGTGTCGGACTGGAGTCACGGTGTCCTCACGGAACATAGCATTCAGAACGCTTGTACGTTTGTTTGCCTCCTTACACCCACATCCTGTGTGAGCGTAACCTTGTCCTGACGGGATTTGTTCTGATTTCCAGACATCCAATTAATTCGGGAAGCCAACCATTTCATCTATATCGGTAGGTTCCGGTGCCGTCCCTCTCCATTCTGTTTTTGACCTGGGCGTAATGCATTCCCCGTGGTGATCGTGGGGATCTATCACCGTTTACAGAGAACCAGTTCTTGTGCGTAGCGTTCCGTCCACACTGCGTCCAGGTGACTGAGCCGGCATGCTGTATCCAGTATATCGAACACCCAGACTGAGGGCCCAGTGAAGAATCAGATTGCAAAGGCCTTGGCGGAGCGTATCATCGAGGCCGCCCGGGCCGGGAAGAAGTTCAAGGTCAGCAGCAAACCTAGGGGGTGGGGGTGATCAGCGCTCGCTAACTGCTGCGCTCCAGGTCGTCGTCGTTTTCCCCGAGGTCCCAGGGTTTGCGGGGGATATCAAGAGCGAGACCGCGTTGAAGACGATCATGGCGGCACAGTATCGTACCATAAACAGGGGTGGTCATAGTATCTATGAGGAAGTCCGCAAGGCAGGCTATGAGCCGTGGGTGTTTAAGCGCTATTTTCATGTGTGGGTGTGGCCTCATGATCACCACTCCTAAGGATGGACTATATCCGATTCTTCCACTTGCGTGCATATGACCGCATCAATGCTCCGCAGTGTGGGTCCGCTTTCCTTTTTCTGCCGTCAGGATTCTTGACGGAAGTTGACAGCCGTAATTGCACAAATGGAGAGGTCTTCCGGTGTGACGTTCCATGAGGCGCAGATTGCACTCGCGCGTCAATGGGTTGGGAAGTACCTTTTCGGCAAAGACGTCCCTCGCGAGGTCTATATCAAAGTCCCCCAGGAAGCGAAATTTGGGGTCCCCGCCGCAGAAGATACGCCTGTGAAGAAGGACAAGGTGCCTCTTCCCGAGACCATTGAAGCTGCGAGAGAGGTGATTACGCGGTTCGAGTCTGGTGCGCAGAGTCTGCAGTCGGGTGAGATGGTGGTGGATTCGGTGTCCCACCATGCGTTGCAGGGGAGGCGGTCCTTGCTGGATGAGCCTTGGATAGGAACGGAAGAGGAGGAGCTGAACTGGTGCGTGGATCAGCGTTGGGTGAGTGATGGAGGCTAACGGCCCGAGACAGTTACGTCTCGGAGGTGCTTTATATCCACACTAAAGTCATGATTGTGGACGATAGACGCGTCATTGTAGGTGTCCATTTTATGTTATGGGCATGATTGTGACTAACGAGACGATTCAGATGGGATCTGCCAACCTCAATGATCGCAGTCAGAAGGTAAGTGGCAGACTGTGTCGCGAGTCTTGAGCTGATTGGTTTTGTAGGGTAATGGTGACTCTGAGATTGCGCTGGTGGTGGAGGACGACGATATGATTGAGACGACGATGGACGGGCGTCCCTACGCGGCAGCACGATTTGCGGCTACTTTGAGAAGGAGGTTGTTCAGGGGTAAGACGGCTGTCCTGATGCAAGGTAACGCACGAACCTGATCGTCGCTTGCAGAGCACCTGGGTCTCATTGAGCCCCAACACACGAGTCATCGACCAGACTCGTTCATGCGGCCAGCACCGATACCCAATGAAGACGAAACACATTTGCCAGAGGATGCCGCCGTGGCAGACCCACTTGCGGATGAAACGCTTGATCTGCTGTACAACACAGCACGTAGGAATAGGGAGGTATTCACTGAGTTGTTCCGGCCTGTGCCGACGAACCTGGTGCGATCGTGGTCGGCTTATGAGGTGCGTAATTACGCGAGCGATAGGGGGGTCAAGTGACTTACGGATGGATAGAATTACGTTCCAAAGGTGAAGACTGGACATGTTGCGCCGGGCATTCCCTTGCAGCGGGTCAGGGAACGTCTCAGTCAGGTCAAGGGTTCTGTGGTCGAGTGTCCATTGGTGAGCGGCCTTTTCGCGTTGGGTGTTGATCAACGCTGACAGAGGGGTATCCAGGACTTTTTGATTGATGAAGAGTCGTTTGCGGAGGGTATCGATTGGATTGGACTTAACCCTACACTACCAGTCTACATTTAAACGAGTATGTAAAGAAGCTATCTGTCGGTCGTTGTAAAGCCGTCGTGTATAAAAGCGGGTTAGGTGGAGCACGGAGATGATCCAATTTGGTTGTGATTGCGGGTAATTAGCTTGTCATACCCTTCTTAGTCACTGTTCCTGCATTTCCTACGCGCTTTTCTTCTCACCACCACCCACCACCGTCGTTGCTCGTCATCGTCCCCGACGATGAGTTCGATGAGCGACTGCACTCGTCCTCTCAATGATCCGTTTCTCTCACACCTCATTGCTCTGCTTTCTACCTACGAACTATGTCCCATGTCTACCCCCCCGCCCCGATATGACGGACCCGGCGACTGGCAGACGGACTCCATCCTCCGTTCCCTCTCTGCCGTCGCCCGCAGAATGTACACCGCAGAGGAAGCCCTCGCCTCCATAAAGGCCTCCGAATCCTGGCAAGCAAACGGGCCAGAGACCAAGAAAAGGCGTAGTGTAGGCGACACCATACCCGCTTCCTCCTCTTCTCAGAAGGACCATATTCCTTCTTTCCCCTCGCAGCCTAGCACGATGATAACCAAGCACACAAACGCCGCACGCAACGGCTTCTTCTCAAACAGGTCCGATGCTACCATCAATAGCGCCGATGGTTCGGGTGATGTCGAGATGTTGGCAGAGGACGCAACGGTGGGCGTCGCTGATAATGATCGCGCTCCGTCCACTAGACCGATCAGCTCTCGCGTCCAGAATATGTCGTTATCGCTCGATAACATTCCCAACAACATTGACGTCTCTAAGCTGCAACGTACGTTCTCAAACTCGTCTGCCTCTGCCCCCTCAACCTCCCATCTCGAGCACATGTCCTGCCCTACTTGCGGCAAGATCATCACGGATACAATTACAATGAGTCGCATCAATAGTAGTTTCGATGGATCTCCGTCAGGATCACCACTCGTCGTCCCCCCTGGTCCTCTCGCTGCGGCTGCCTTTGAGAGTGGCATGAGTGCCGTAGAGGAACTTCGCTTGCTCAAGGCACAAGTACAGGATGTTGCACGTGTTTGCAATGCTGTCGCTCGCGGTGACTTGTCACAAAAGATTACTGTTCCTGTCCAGGGTGTCGTCATGGTCCAGCTCAAAGACGTCATCAACACTATGGTAGTTTCCGATCGTACGAGATGGGTACTCCATGCTTATTTACGCAATTAGGTGGACAAATTGGGTCAGTTTGCCAAGGAAGTCACTCGTGTCAGTCAGGAAGTCGGTACGGAAGGGTAAGTCCAAATGGAAATACTTTTTTTTGGTTCCGCTTTTCAAAAACCCCCTTTTAGCAAATTGGGTGGACAGGCTCTCGTTCTGGATGTCGAAGGCACATGGCGTGAATTGACGGGTGTTGTTAACAAGTTAGCCGCCAATTTGACGAGTCAAGTCCGGAGTATCGCCAAGGTCACGAAAGCCGTCGCATTGGGTGACTTGTCGAAGCAGATTGACGTCGATGCTCGCGGAGAAATCTTGGACTTGAAGAACACTGTCAACGGAATGGTTATCCGTCTGCGGGCATTAGCCGCCGAGGTCACTCGTGTCACACTTGAAGTCGGTTCTCAAGGAAAGTTGGGTGGTCAAGCTCACGTCCCTGACGTCGAAGGTGTTTGGTTCGAATTGGTTCGGAATGTAAGTCAACAAGGTGTTATGAGACCGCTTCATGTTGATCTTGTCGCAGGTGAATCGAATGTGTTCAAGTTTGACGGATCAAGTACGGTCTATCGCCAAGGTCACGACTGCTGTCGCCAAGGGTGACTTGACCCAAAAGATCGAAATCCAAGTCGAGGGAGAAATGTCCACGTTGAAGGGTACTGTCAATTCTATGGTGGACCAATTGAGCGCGTTCGCTTCTGAAGTCACGCGTGTCGCCTTGGAAGTCGGAACTCAGGGTATATTGGGTGGTCAGGCCCGCGTCGAAGGTGTACAAGGAACTTGGGCAGATTTGACACGCAATGTCAACGTGAGGTTTTCTCCTGTTGTGATCGTTGGACTCGCCTGATCAGTCTTTATGCAGAAAATGGCCAGCAATTTGACTGATCAAGTGCGGTCCATCTCGGAGGTCACAAAGGCTGTCGCGTTGGGTGATTTGAGCAAGGTCGTCAATGTTGATGTCCAGGGAGAGATGCTTGATTTGAAGATGACTGTCAACTCTATGGTTGCCCAGTTGTCGACGCTCGCGAATGAGGTCACTCGTGTGTCCTTGGAAGTCGGAACGGAGGGTATCTTGGGAGGTCAGGCGTATGTCCCTGACGTCCAGGGAATGTGGAAGGTTCGTCAGATTTGTTGGCTACCGAGCCTCGGTTGATGTGCTCCTTCGCGACGGATAGGTCTTGACGGACAACGTCAACTTGATGGCCATGAATTTGACCAACCAAGTGCGTTCTATCGCTGAAGTCACCAAGGCTGTCGCAGCTGGTGATTTGACAAGGAAGATCGAGGTCGATGTACGTGGCGAGATCAAGGAGTTGAAGGAAACTGTGAACGGCATGACTGAGAGTTTGAGCTTATTCGCCGATGAAGTCACTCGTGTCGCAAGAGAAGTCGGAACGGAGGGACGATTGGGAGGACAAGCCCGCGTGACCAATGTTGGTGGTACCTGGAAGGTGGGTTTGAGTTTGCGACACATGGAAAGAATGGTTTACTGAAGGAGGCTGACTGTAGGATCTCACGGATAACGTCAACGTCATGGCTGCGAACGTGAGTGGTACATTGCTCCCAACTCACTCTGCGCTCAAAAGAGCGTCTTAGTTGACCCTACAAGTTCGAACCATCGCCGTCGCCACAGTAAGTTCACCCGTGTTTTTACATTCTAGAGGTCAAGCTAATCATTTTGTCAGACGGCTGTCGCCCGTGGCGACTTGACGCAACAAATTACTGGCGTCTCGGTCTCCGGAGAGATGTTGAGTTTGGTAAACACTATCAACGACATGATTGCCCAATTGGCCATCTTCGCCAAGGAAGTCAAAAAGGTCGCCTTTGAGGTCGGTACGGAAGGTAAACTAGGTGTCCAAGCCGAAGTGGGCAACGTCCAGGGTATCTGGCAAGAAATCACGTGCGTTGACGACCCTCTTAGGATCCACTTCATCAACACTAATCAATTGTTTGCTCACGATGCAGAATGTCTGTCAACACCATGGCTGGAAACTTGACCACGCAAGTGCGTGGATTCGCCCAGATTTCGGCGGCAGCTATGGACGGCGATTTCACTCGATTCATCACGGTCGAAGCGAGCGGAGAGATGGATTCATTGAAGACGCAGATCAATCAGATGGTGTTCAACTTGCGTGACTCCATCCAGAAGAACACTGCTGCAAGAGAAGCCGCCGAGTTGGCGAATAGGTCCAAGTCCGAGTTTTTGGCGAACATGTCCCACGAAATCAGGTATGAAGTGTATTGCTGATCGTCGACACCTGCGGGTTACTGATATGGACCAAGAACGCCAATGAACGGTATCATTGGCATGACAGAACTGACTCTGGACTCGGATCTCAACAGATCGCAGAGGGAGAGTTTGTTATTAGTCCACTCGTTGGCCCGCTCGCTATTACTGATCATCGATGATATATTGGATATATCCAAGAGTGGGTCCTTAACGTTTGATGGCTGATTTCAAGCTAAAATACCGATGCAGTTGAGGCTGGTCGTATGACTATGGAAGCAGTGTCGTATTCTCTCCGCCAGACGGTCTTCGGAATCCTGAAGACTTTGGTCGTCCGCGCATCGCAAAACAATCTGGATCTCACCTACGATGTGGACCCTGACATTCCAGATCAGTTGATTGGTGATTCGCTTCGGTTACGCCAGGTCATCACGAACCTAGTCGGTAATGCCATCAAGTTTACACCCTCGAAAGTATCGCGCAAAGGGCACGTCGCCCTCAGCACGCGACTTCTGGCGTTGGACGACCAGAGTGTTACCCTGGAATTCTGTGTCACGGATACGGGTATTGGTATTGCCAAAGACAAACTGAACCTCATTTTCGATACCTTCTGTCAGGCAGATGGATCCACGACACGCGTACGTTTTGGTGCCCTTTCCTCCGATGCAATGAATTAATCACCGTTTCGTCTCACAGGAATACGGTGGAACCGGTCTAGGTCTCTCCATTTCGAAGCGCCTCGTGAACCTCATGCAAGGGAACATGTGGGTCGAAAGCGAGGTTGCGAAAGGCAGCAAGTTCTTCTTCACGATCACTTCCCAAATTAGTCAAAGCCCGATGGAGCACACGTTGCAAAAGATGCAGCCATTCCAGAGACGTGCGATCATGTTCGTTGATACTCTAGGTGATACCACCGGCGTCGTCCACAGAATTCAAGAACTCGGTCTCAAGGCTTATATCATCCACGATGTCTCCGAAATTGCGGACAAGGAACGTTGCCCCCACTTTGATACCATTGTCGTCGATTCTCTCACGATGGTATGCTGTGCCCAATTCTTCCATTTTCCCTACCCTTTTGACCTCGTGTTGCACAGACGGAAAGTATAAGAGAATACGAGCACCTGCGGTACATCCCAATTGTCTTGTTGGCACCTTCCATGCCTAGACTGAACCGTGAGTGTAGTCACTAAAATTATCTCGTACTGTCTCAACCGGTATGGTTTTTCAGTCAAGTGGTGCTTAGACAACAGTATCAGCTCTCAAGTGACGACCCCTGTAACTGCACAAGATCTTGCATCCGCCTTAATTTCAGCCCTGGAGTCGAATACCGTATCTCCGGTTTCTGCCCCGAATGACATCGTCTTTGACATTCTCCTCGCTGAGGATAACATGGTCAACCAGAAACTAGCCGTGAAAATCCTGGAAAAGTATGGTCACTCAGTGGAGATTGCCGAAAACGGCAGCTTGGCTGTAGATGCATTCAAGACGAGAGTTCAGCAGCCCAAACCGTTTGATATCATTCTCGTAAGTCTTTTAGTAGTTTATGATTTTTGGGTTTTTACACCTATGCACTAGATGGACGTGTCGATGCCATTCATGGGAGGAATGGAAGCCACAGAGCTTATCCGAGCGTATGAAATGCACAAGGGCCTTTTGCGGACGCCGATCATTGCGCTTACTGCACATGCTAGTACGTCTGTTTCACGTTCTTGTCGATTCTAAACTAAGGGATCCTTCAAGTGATCGGTGACCGTGAACGATGCTTGCAGGCAGGCATGGACGATCACATCACGAGTGCGTACTTTTGTCTATCTTCGCTGAGACCTTGCCGATCTTTGCCTGCGTGCAGAACCACTACGACGTGGTGACCTCTTGAATTCGATTAACAAGCTCGCTGGCGAGCGCGCTCAACTTGCTAAACAACACCTTCTGTTGCAGCGACCACCCGCACTCATGGCCCCATAGGAAATCCATTTACTGGAATGCCCCATGGTTTCGTCTCACATATGAAGAAGGTCCTAGTCACTTACCCCATCTTACACCCCGATATCCTACCCGAATTCTACCTGTCATTGTCTTGTTTGTTTTTACTGTAGCACACGTCTCAAGCTTATGCCCTTTGCAACTGTATTAGTTCTCGCTGACGTCTTGGGGTCACACATTCACGTGGACCATCTCGCTCTGCGCGTGCGTCATGTGGTACCATCTTCCATAATCCTCACTCTTTCGCTGTGCTTTCTTTCGAGTATGTCGCGCCCGTTGCCTATGTGTTTTAGTCTGTACACCACGAACCTGGACTGTATTTAATGCATGTCGACTCATGCGGCACTTGAAGTTGAGACTCGGAATAATGTCGGAATTTTTCTTTCTCCGTTGTCACTGGCACTTGAAAGCACTCACGTTACACCGACGTTTGGGTGTTAGGTGAATTTGGTGATTGAATCCTTCAAGCAACTTGAAGCACCCGATGGCGGCCCTTTTGCAGCATGTCAACCCTGATAAGGGTGCTGAGCGCTGAGTCGTACTTCTTCGCAAGGCCGGTCTCCGAAAAGAGTAAGTGCATCAGTCCGTATTTTGGATCTGCCACTTGGTGCTTTTTTTCCCAACCATATAAACCACAGTGCTTGCTCACCACCCGGATTGATGCCCATTCTTTTATATTTTTCCGAGTCTACAAACGACCAGTATAGGATCTGTTGTTTTCTGGTTCGGGTCTGGTCTTTCTGTTTTGGGAGCTTACTAAGACCATTCCGGGTCCGGTATAGAAGACCATGCTGTACATAAGCCTTGATTATCTAGATTGGCGTATATTAACAGTCCAATTAAGTATCATGGGATGACGACACTGGTGTCCGTACTACATGATAATATTACTTATCTGGAAACAAAAGTACCATGTGGTATTATCTCTGATAAGAAAAACCACAAACTTGGTCAGTCACGGAAGCATTACAAGTTGTCACAGCATGATGTTATTCAAGCCCCGCCGTCCGGGCAATGCAGATATTGCGACTCCACCGACCAACTACCGATTGCGTAAATAAATTCAGGGTCCGCTTCGGCTGCCGTCATTCTGGCTCCAGTCACGCCGGTTTTTGTGTCTCAAAAAGAGGACAGAATTATTAGCTTCGTTCAACCTCGTATTGTTGAGAAATGCTTCAAACATATTTTTGAGCCCTGCGGAACACTAATTGTTGAGAAAAGTAAGCGGTTTTGAGAAGTGACCGAGTATGTGGTCTGACCAAAGTTACTTCGGGTCAGCAATAGTTACATAGTATTATCTCGCGAGCCGACTTCCTCAGGC
Source organism: Imleria badia (assembly GCA_015039435.1). Taxonomy (NCBI): domain Eukaryota; kingdom Fungi; phylum Basidiomycota; class Agaricomycetes; order Boletales; family Boletaceae; genus Imleria; species Imleria badia. Next base: position 35,131 of record MU130839.1, read on the forward strand.
TCCCGCTATACATATATACTATGGTCCGGGTAAGCAGCCACCCCTGCGGCTCGCTCGAGGTTTGTTTTCGCTGCAATGGTGTCTTTCCGCTCTGCTGTGGCCGCAGCTATCACCGTTTTATCTGTGGTCGGAACGATCCAAGCCATTCCGTTAGCAGACAAACTCAGGCGCCTCAGTCCTTCTGCACGCGATGTGTTGAAGAGGTCAACGCCCTCTGCTCCTCGCTTTGTGGTTTACAACGACAAGTGGGTCAACTCGTTTCCCTCCGCGTCAGAACTTCGAGTAAGCAACACACCCATTCTCTGATTATGCAAGTCGTTGACCGACGTACTGAGTAGGGTTTCAATGTCTTGTGAGTGCCTGCCTGATAGCATATGCAACGCGACAGTTGATGTGTCCGCAGTGCCCTTGGTTGCTTGTTGACTTCTGGCTCTGTCGATGAGGCTCAGCATTGGCAGGAGCTTACCACCAGTCAGCGTACTACCTACCTGCAGGAGTACAATGCGGCCGGAATCTCACTGATCGTCGCCGCCTTTGGGACCACCGAGAAACCAACATCCTCGGGTGCCAACGCCGTGACAACCGCAAATACTATGGCTGCATGGGTGACCCAATATGGTCTTAATGGCATTGATGTCGATTATGAGGTACCTCGCTTCAGCAACACCAGCGTCCGACCTGACCTCAGCTGATCGGCATTTATGCGGATCACAGGACTTCACGGCATTTAATAGTGGTGGAGGTAGTGCTGAGTCGTGGCTCATTAGCTACACCCAGCAGCTCCGTACAAAGCTTCCCCAAGGACAGTACATTCTCACTCATGCCCGTGAGTTGTTTATCATAGGTTCAGTGTGTGATGATTAATATCTTGCAGCCGTCGCGCCATGGTGAGTAATATCACCAATGTGGTAGCGCTCGTTCATCTAAGTGGGAATAAGGTTCTCCCCAGGCAAGTGGAGCGGCGGAGGCTACCTCGCTATTGACAAGAGCGTAGGTTCTTTGATAGATTGGGTGAGTTGATGTGATTCAATGAACCTATTGCATCCGTCTTGGGGTTTGGGTTGACCATTATTTCAGTACAACGTTCAAGTAAGCACAATGATCGACCTCTCGGAATGTTTCTTTCTGACCGAACGTCACGACTTAGTTCTACAACCGTGAGCGACTGAGTAAACTAATTTCAAGTATGAGATGCTAAGCGCGGTTTCGCCTGCTTGCAGAGGGTGCTTCAGAGTACACGACGTGCACCTGCTTGCTGACTGCTTCATCGTCAACCTGGCCCGAAAGTGCCCTCTTCCAGATTGCAGCAAACGGTGTCAACCTGGACAAACTCGTGATAGGGAAACCGGGGACGAGCTCGGATGCTACAAATGGGTACATGGATCCGTCGACACTCGCCTCGTGTGTCTCGCAGGCCGCTTCCAAGGGTTGGAGTCAGTTTTCACATATTTTATGTTCTTGAAGTGGTATGCTGACCAAGAACAACGTGTGCAGATGCTGGTGTGATGGCCTGGCAGGTGATTCCGTTTATGTTTGCCTCGGAGCGAGTTGAGATAACGATAACATGTTTGTTCGACAGTACCCTGATGCCGCGTCCTCGTGGATTACCACCGTCCGCGGAAATACGTGGCCCGTTTCTGATTCTTCCTCCCCGACGGCCACGACACCAACAAATACCGGAACATCCGTGAGCGGTAATTGCGATGGCGTCCCTGCATGGGAGGCCGGTATTGCAGTAAGTTCTACCCAGACGCATGCATACTGTGCTCATACACTCTTTTAGTACTCGAGCGGTAACCAGGTCACTCATGAGTGAGTACTTGCAAATTTAGATACTGTTTGAGTTCACTCTGGTGCTAAATGCCGCTCAAGTGGCAATCTCTGGACTGCAGACAAGTGGAATGAGAATGAGCCACCAGGAGGTAAGCCTTTCTTTTCTTTCCCGCTGGAAGACCCAGGGATGATGATACCATGTATGAAAGACTCCTCTGATGTCTGGACGAACGATGGTCCATGCACTTAGATCGACTCGTATCCCCTACGACAGCGTGATGACAGAGAACGATTCCCTCGCGATATTCAGGAAACGCAGTGTAGCATGGGTATGAAGTACCCTGTAAGGATTCTTATGGGATTCTTATACTGTCATAGCGGAGATTGACAATGTCTTATATACCTTGCTATGAAGCTGCAGTGATATATCCGATTTCCGTATACTGTGATCACTGGGAGCGCACAATTCATTGTTTGGCATCGTCAGCTGCGGTGGTGACCTCTTGAACTCGATTAACGAGCTCGCCGGCGTGCGTGCTCAGCTTTCTAAACAGCGTCGTCCGTTGTAGTGCACCCTGGAATACCCCAGGGTTTCGTCTCTCACATAAAGTCCTAGTCTCTTGCCACCACTGGCATCTCACACCCTAAGCCGTTGCAATATCTCGTGGTCGCTCATTCATATCTGGACCATCTCGCTCTCAGGCGCGTGCGTCGTGATAATCTCCCATAATCCTCGAGTTCATCAGCTACTATACTCGACTCTCATAACCCCGACCCTCATAACCCATAGCATTTTTGATGTTTTTGTTCAAGTTTTCGTTTTGCTTTATTTCAAATTGTGCCCCTCAGACTTATCTATGTTTTCTAGTCTGTAGCATCACGAACATGGACTGTATTGGATGCCCGTCGACGCGTGCGGCACTTGAGAACTCTGATCCGACTTGGCGCATGCCGACGGACCACTAATAATCAGGCTCGGGAGCGCTTAACAAGGGTTCTGCAGTCGTCACCGAGCCGACGTCGAGTGCCAATCGGTTGGCAATATGGATCAAGGATGAATTCATCCAACTTTGTGATGTGACTTCACAGGAAAAGTAATTCAAGGTGAAGCGTCGATTGGCCATTACGAACGCGTCTCTTCGAGACGGCGGCCAAACCACTGCTACGCACTGCCTTGTGATGAGAGGAAAGACGGAATTACCGATTCGATTTTGTTGGCATGTACACTAGTACGATGAAAGCCTTGACTGGCAAATCCGGGCCTGGATTTGACCATGAGATAAGTCGATGCTTCTAGTGGAATCTCGAATTCCAGAGAGTCAAGACGTACCCCGTCGACTTTCCCTCGTTTTATCAGAGAGAGATATACGCGCCAGCGAGGGCGGCCAGGATGCACACGGCCACGCCACCGATTTTGAGGCCGGTGGCGCCGCCGACCTCGGAGCCGGACGGGTTGCTGCCGCTAGAAGAGCCGCCGGTCGTGGTAGATGGAGCGGTACCGTCAGTGGTACCACTTGTTGTTCCGCCTGTAGTGCCGTTTGTTGTTCCGCTGGAATTGCCACCAGAGCTGGAACCACTGCCGAGCTAAGGTCGTGATGAAGATCCGTGAGCGCCGCAAACGACGCGGAACGAAAGAGGCACGACGACTCACAGACAAACTGCCATTGCAAGCCTTATTCCAGCTATTAATGTCACTTTGCTCCGAACTCTGGTGGGCAGGGTCGATGGCGACAAGACAGGTCATGCATTGCAGTAGCTGGTTGCCAATCGTGTTGGTGCACATGCAGCTGAGATTACTGCCACACCACTACAGGACGTTGAAGTCATGAGGAAACCCGGGTGAGGTAAAGAATGGACCCACGCCGATAGTGTTCACCACTTGACAGGGGGACTCGCATGAAGAAGGAGGAGGGCTGGAGTCATTGGACTGACGAACGGTGAGCCGATGCGAGGTGGAATCTGCAAGGGTGACTAAGGCCACAAGATGTCAGGGTAGCATCCAAAGCATGCATAACTTGAACGTGCATCACATACAGCGAGAGAGGACAGCAGCAGCGTGAACGAGAGGGGTAATTTTGACCATTGTGAAGCAGGAGGTAGGTGAAAAGCAAATGAAATTGTTGACGGGAAGAAAAAGATCAGTGCAGTGACATCTCCCTTAAATACAAGATGGAGTATGATGGCCCGATGGTATCAACTCAGATTCTATGACAGAATGCTATAGATTGGTCAGTCACAGCATTGTCACACGGTGGCACATCAAGTCACAACTAGCCGAATGCTAACTTCGCTTGACGAAAGTGTACACCGGAGTGACAATTTAGTGTGACAATCAGCTTTTTATGTAAGATCACTCATTTTTGCTTCAAATGACCTGGTTCAAGTTCGCAGTACCATAGAATATGTTCTATATGTATGGACAATCGAAATGTGGTGTAGAATATGTAGTTTTGTGAAACTGACGAACGCCTGTGACTGACGAAGTTGTTGTACCGCATAGTAGAATTGCGGTGTTCGAGAATGATTTTTCTGCGATGACCCTGGTTGTGCCGCGGGTATTCTCACAGCATCTGACATTTTGATTCACCAAGTGACAACGCTCTCGGAGCCAGTATTCGCTCGGCAAAGAAGAGTCGTATAACTTGAACTTGAATACATACTCTGACAACCATGTTCTGCGTCTCATGTGAATTTTCAGTGATGCAGCAAGCACGAGTTTTCCAACTTGCTGGAGCAACATTTATTAAGATGCGAGCTTGAGGACGTAACACTCACTTCGAGCCACTCCAGTCCAAATCTTGGTAGGGCCTTGGTCTGACCGTATGCCAGTGTAGCGAGTAGTTCTCTGTTTCAACTTTTGATCCGAGAGTACAAGGTTCATCTAGGAACTTGCCTGGTTGCATTGGAAAACAGGCACAGAGCGGTGTCACGATCGTCCTTGACGGGTTCGAGCCCAGGCTGGTGGTATCACTGGTATGCAGGCCTGGATCGGTTAGTTATCTCGAGTGGTATTATGGGAGATCACGACATGATGCCTAGTCGGTTGAGTCGTTCGCGGTCACGCTTGAAGCTTGAAGCGTTGATCTCTCTTGCTGTTAAATGCGACAGACGTTGTCAAAGAAACAACTTTGCCTAAGTGTGAGGTCTGGACACGCACCGGGAGTTGCCGAGACACCCATATGCCTCTTTGTCTGAAACGGCTAACCTCGTCCGCATCGCCTTCTTCGTCTACTTCTTGATCCCCCCTGCTTGAGCTGTTTCTGGTTTAGGGCATCAAGCATGTGCGTGACCCGCACCTTGCTGTCCCTGAGATGACACCAGACGTGGTAACAAACCAACAAGGGCATACCATCCATTTCAACTCGGGTTCCGACAACGGCCAAGGTTGGAATGCATCAACACTGCCGCCGCCCAGGATGGAAGGCAGCAAGTGTGATGAACCTTGCGTGGGTATGTAGTATGCTGTAAGAATCCCCAAAGATTGTTAAGGCGTTCATATACCATCATAATGGAGATTAGCAACGCCTTATACAGTCAACTCACTATCAAAAATTGGGTTTCGGTGATATATCCGATCTCCGTATACTGTTCCCGGGAGTGTGCGTCTCATAGATTGGCATGGTCAGCTTTTACGGCGGAGGCTTATTTGAGCATATGAGATGCAGTCTCTTACGGACGCCGATCATTACACTCACTGCACATGCTAGTGTGTAGGCTCGTTCTTGTCGATTCTACAGAAGGCATCCTTCCGGTGATCATTCACCGAGACCTCTGAACTTGCCAAACAACAACATCTGTTGTAGTGACCATCCCAACTCATGATCCCGTAGGAAATCCATTCGCTGGAACACCCCATGATGGTTTCGTCTCTCATAGGAAGGTCAGTGTCCTACCTCGATCTTACACCCCTCTCAAGTATATGCATATGTCATTGCAACTGTATTTCTTGACTGATGTTCGTGGAGGTATCTACTCTCGCGTTTTGTTTCGCTTTCTAGTATGTCACGTCTCTTGTCTATGGTTTCCAGTCTATAGCATTGGCGCGAACCTGTTTAACGCTTTTCAACGCGTGCGGCACTTGGTGTTGAGAACTCTGGTCCGACGGACCGTTACTGAGCAGGTTCGGTGCGTGTTTAAGCACGCCGACTCGGACGGAGGGTTCGAGCGTGACATGGCAAAGTCGCCACTCGGAGCCGACGTCAAGTGACAATCGGCTGGGAAAATATTCCAGGATCAATTCATCGAACTTCTGATGGGCCAGTTTGAGTTCATGCCAAGCTATGCATCGATTGGCGATTACGAACGCGTCTCTTCACGCACTGCCTTGCGATGGGAATTACTGATTCAATTTCCTTGGCATGTACACTAGGATGAAAACCTTGATTGGCAGATCCGGACCTGGATTTGACCATGTATATGTAAATTTCAAAAAAGACGCGCAAGGTATGATACGCAAAAATTGTCTCTCCAACATTGCACGACACGGCGAGAAGGGTACAACGGAGCGTAGACGTCGACGCTTCCATTGGAATCTCGAGTTCCAGAAAACCGAGACGTGTCGCGTCGCGTCGACCTTCATTTCTTTATCAGAGAGTAATGTATGTGCCAACGAGGGCGGCCACGATGCACACGGCCACGCCACCGATTTTGAGGCTAGTGGCGCCACCCGACTTGGAGCCGAATGGGTTGGCACTAGACGTGGTAGATGGAACGGTACTGCCTGTCGTACCGCTACCACCTGTTGTTCCACCAGTAGTACCGCCTGTTGTGCCGCCCGTAGTACCACCTGTCGTACCACCAGAGCTGGAACCACCGCCGAGCTAACGTTGCGACCAAAATACATGAGCCCTACAAACGACGTAGGACGAAAAGGGCGCGATGACTCACAGACAGGTTGCCACTACAAGCCTGGTTCCAGCTACTGATGGCACTTTGCGCCGTACTCTGGACGGAAGGCACGGCGTTGACGAGACAGGTCATGCATGTCTGTAGCTGGCTGCCAATCGATGTGGCGCACAGGCAGGTGAGACTACTGCCACAGTCCTGAAAAGTACAGGACGTTGAAGTCACGAGGAGACCCGAACGTTGTAAAGAATAGACTCACGGTCATAGTGTTCACCACTTGACAGGGGGACTGGCATGCGGGCGGAAGAGAGCTGGGGTCAATGGTCTGACGAACGGCGAGCCCATGCGAAGTGGAATCTGAAGTAGTGGCGACTAAGGCACAAGATGTCAACATACAATGCAGGGCAGGCATAACGTGCATCACATACAGCGAGAAAGGACAGAAGCAGCGTGAAGGAGAGGGGAAATTTCGACCATTGTGAACCAGGAGGCAGGTGAAAAGCAAAAAGAAATTGTAGGCGTGAAGAAAAAGACGACCCCTTAAATACAAGTCGGAGCATTTTGTCATAGAATCGATACTCTCATTGGGCCATAGAGTTACGGCGTTCGCGACTGATTTTTCTGCGGTGACCCTGAACGGAAATGAACCTGCCAAGAGATTATACTTTGCCAAGGTCAGTGAACAATTTGGCAAAGGCACGATAGGTCTGACGACTTGGATTCAAGTCATTCATGTTGAAGCAGATGGACCTATGATGTTGAACGTCCCTTTAGGTTTTTAGAGCCTCCTGAAGACTAAATCATGAGTGATTCCCTAGTAGACCGACGGGACAAGCCTCCCGGTTCTTGTATTCCCAAAGACACGTGGAGAGCCTTGGTTACCGATTCGGTTGTGAGCACTGGTTTAAGGTGGTTCACTGGTTGTGGGGTGTTCTCCCAACATCTGACCTTTTTGATTCCCAACGCTCGAGTCGGTGTCACTTGGCAAATAAGAGTTGCGCAACTTGAATACATACGAACTTTTCACTGATCATGACATGGTGCCTAGTCAGTAGTAACAGGCCCTGAGTTGTTCGCGGTCACTGTGAGACGTTGTCAAAGAAGCTGAAAGGAGTCCAAGGCGGGGAGTTTGTTGTCCGATCTCCCGGTACAGTTGACTCCCTCTTAACCCATACCCCTCAGGATTGCCTGTAGGGGTATGGGTTATGAGGGAGTATGGGTTCTGAGGGAGATCGGTTTCGAACAAGGAAAAATCTTAATTATGCATTTGTCCGACTACTAGGGTAATAGATAAACTAAGACTACTCTTTCAAACCAAAATAACTCGTCAATTTAGTGTCCTTTGTATTCCGTATTGCAGTGGCACGCATCTGCTGCCCAAGCGAACCTAGCATCACCTCCAACTTGCGGGCGAAGGGATCGTTCAAGTACTTCGTGAATTTCCGCAACGATAGTGCTACTTGAAGTGCCTCGTCACGCGTAATCATCGGTTCGACCACTTCATCCGAGTCCGACTCGCCATGCAGATCACTGCTTTTTTCCAATGCTTCCCACACTTTCTTTGCATCCATCACAGCTTCGTAGATGTCCTCGTCTGTCGCATCAAAGATTTGATGCGCCTCGGCAGCTGGATTGACAAGTTCATTGATGTCCATTCGATTCGAGCGCTGAAGAATTCCGGTTTTCTCAAGATTGGTCAGCGTGGACTCAAGCCTCAGCTCGTCGAATGGGTAAAACACAATAATTATATTAATAATTTCCTTATTTAGACGAAACCTATGGGTTATCACGCTCACAATAGGTATGGGGTTAGTCTCGAGCCGTTATAGGAAATTCGGGTGAACACGGGAAGCAGATGTTTCCTATAACGTCTGGGGACATTTACCCGGTGGCACTGGGGTCGTGTCACGCAGGGATTACTAAACCTCCCTGACCCTCAGAATTGCTATATTATATCAATTGATTAAACCTGATGACCTAATATCATCGATAACATGTCTGACTACGATACCGATGGCGACGACGATATCTTCGACTTTGACGATGAAATTGACCCGTTTGCTGCACCTCAGATACCCTTACACTTGATGTTCAATCCAGACAGCAGTGATACAGACACAGATGACGACCAAAATCAACAAAGCCGCCCCATACAAATAAAACACACACGACGACTCAGGGAAACGCTGACAGGCAACGCAGCAACGAAAGTCCTCACTGTCCTATCATGCATGGATAGTGTAGGGCTCAACCTTCCACTCTTTCTTGATTTCCTCAGCTGGGGAGATCAGGAATGTGTTGTCAATGCAAAGATCAGATATGCACGTACTGGATTGATG